>JAHWFP010112978.1:194-13300 GCA_023313725.1 Lithobius niger
GTACGTCTACATGTGTTGCAAACCGGTACGTCTACATGTGTTGCAAATCGGTACGTCTACATGTGTTGCAAACCGGCACGTCTACATGTGTTGCTAACTACAACGCCAATAGGGGTTGTAAACCACAACACCTATACTCTACAGGTTTTGTAAACCGTAATGTCTATAGTGTTGTAACCCGCAACGTCTACAGGTGTAGTGAACAACGTCTACAGGTTTTGTGAACCACAACGTCTACAGGTGTTGTGAACCACAACGTCTACAGGTGTTGCAAACTACTACATCAATAGGGTTGTAAAACACAATAAGTGTTTTAAATCGCAACGTCTATAGGTGTTGTAAACCCAGGGGCTTGGCCCAAAATAGGAGCGACCAGAAAAAAAAACTCTGCGAGCGTCGCTACCAACAATATTATATAGTAACAATAATAAGAAGGGCGCCAAATTTTCCAAGGACAAAAATTGCACTTTTCACTACAAACACACACTGCTCACGTACTGCAAGTTCGATCATCTTCCCGTAAGTTTTTTTTTAACTGTATACTTCGTTTATTCCAGCAACACAACAAACACCCCACTTAATGCTCAACAAAAGCACTTTTTTATACTTTAAATATGTAACACTGACCTTATTTCGCTACACCAGTATTTGATGGATAGAAAAATACCACTGCATTGGCGGTTACAACTGTCCGTTTCTTTGTGAGTTTACATGTGAAACATAAAATGTTTTAGCTCTTTGAAAACTACAAACCTTCTTCTACCAAACCGCTGCAATTATTTTTAAATTGTCGTAATAATTTAGCTGCGCAGTAGTGAAAAATCCACCGGCGACTCAAAACAACCATTGCATCCTCAACACCATCGCCATTGCTACACCTATCCTAGAATGCACAGTTCCAACGCTTACGCACTTATAAGTAAACGCTCTTCCGATTGGCTGATGCGCTGAAAATGCTATCAAATTAACAAAAAATGATTATCTGGTTTCACACGTTATTTATGTTTTTGTAGTACTGCTGCATTATAGAATTTCTTTTGACATGAAAGTTAATTTAAATGTGACCAATGGGAGAGATGTTTGTCAGAAGTGCGTACGCATTGGCGCTATGCATTCAGGGAGAGTATAGAAATGGCGATGGTGTTAAGGATGCAATGACGTTTTGCGTCGCCGGTGGCTTTTCCGCCGTCGCAAAGCCAAATTATTACAATTTAAAAAATGCAGTGGATTGGTAGAAAAAGGTCTGCAGTTTCCAAAACTGCATCTACACGTGTTGTAAACCGTGTCTACATGTGTTGTAAACCGCATCTACATGTGTTTAAACTGCGTCTACATGTGTTTAAACTGCGTCTACATGTGTTTAAACCGCGTCTACATGTGTAGTAAACCGTGTCTACATGTATTGTAAACCGTGTCTACATGTATTGTAAACCGTGTCTACACATGTTGTTAACCACAACGTCTACAGGTGTTATAAACTATAAATTCAATAGGAGTTGTAAACCTCTACAGCTTTTGTAAACCAAAACATATATAGGTGTTGTAAGCTACATCGTCTATAGGTGCTGTAAACCGCAACGTCTATAGGTGTTGTAAACCGCAACGTCTATAGGTGTTGTAAACCGCAACGTCTATAGGTGTTGTAAACTGCAACGTCTATAGGTGTTGTAAACTGCAACGTCTATAGGTGTTGTAAACTGCAACGTCTATAGGTGTTGCACACCGCAGCGCATATAGGTGTTATTTAGAATTTATAGGGTTGGGGAGGAGAATTTGTAACTCTAAAAACCGCAGCATACACAGGTGTTGCAAACCGCAGTGTCCACAGGTGCTGCCAACCACAGCTCCACAGGTGTTGTCAACCACAGCGTCCACAAGTGCTATCAACCACAGCATCCGCACGTGTCGCAAACCGCAGCATCCACAGGTGTCGTAAACCACAGAGTTCACAGGTGCTGTCAACCACAGCGTCAACAGGTGTTGTACAACCACAGCGTCAACAGGTGTTGTAAACGACAGCGTCAACAGTTGTTGTAAACCACAGCGTCAACCAACTGGAGCGTTTACGAGGAGAAATGACGAGGGTCATGAGGCATTCACCGACGCTTCTACAGAATTCTAGATGAAATCAGGGAACCGCCGTAAACAATGAGAAGGGAAAATAGCCGTATCTTGTACTTTGCCAACTTCAGCTCAAACCGTTGGTTGGAGATGGTTTGAGTCAGATGTGATGCTTCAGTGGTGAGCTCGACGTTTGCAGCTTGGTGTGCTGCAAATTGTTCCAACTGTTGACGTATGAAAGAAAACACCGGCTTTAAATTGTTGTAGAATTGACGGGACTGCTTTCCAGATAAACAAAGGGTGCGACAGATTGCTTCACGGGTGGGGTGTCCCTGAAGTCCATTGAGAGCAGCTGTTCAATGCTTGGCTCGACTGGCTCGGCATTGTCGAGGCCATAAAGCACGGGATGAGAACCAGTCGGCTGGACTGGGGCTGAAGGCCCGAGACGAGAGCTTCCTAACGAAGCGTTCGTTGATGCAGAGGCGAAGGGCGGTTGCTAGTCAGACATTGAGTCCTCTGGCAGAAAAGCAGAAACAATGGACGTGCAGGACGAACCGGTTGTGAGTGTCGGACGACAGTGTGTCTTCGAGGTGATGCGACGTTGGAGCGATAAGAGATATGGGCTGGATCAAACGAAATTCCAGACGGGAATAGGTATTGGTAAAAAAAATGGCTCCCCGTGACGAGCGGTATGGAGGTCGCCGGTCGAAAGGTGTGAACAGGAGTCCGTAGCTGCTCCCTTGAGTGACAGATGCCGACGGAGAAGAACGAAGGCCGACTTGTGGGCAAGATGTCGTCTCCGGTGACGAAAAACGAGACTAGGCAATGTGATGTGTCGAGACTGCTTCTGATGGTGCGACACAATGACGCGGCATCGTGGTCTTCGCAAGCCAGGACGCCAGATGCGGGACCAAGGCCGGGAGAACGAGGTTGTCCATGAATGACAGCTGAGCCTGGTCAATCAATGAAGTGGCTGATGCTAGGTGCGGAAAACTAGAGCAGTGGTGTAGGATCGCTGCGGAAACGAAAGGATTGTGAGGTTCGGTTGACGAAAGGTTAAGAGTGGATGGCCAGAAAGCATTCTTGGATCATTGAACAGATAGCTGAAAATTATGCTTGCGAAGGGCTTCTTCGTGAAGCTACACGAAAGAACGTTGTGCGGCTGTCAAGACGATGGAAGGTGAACCATCCTGACCTACCAAATAGCATACGATTGGCTTGCTGTCGGATGAAAGGCTAAGGGAAGGTTAATGGATCAGAGTGTCTGATGTTGCCAGAAGGGGGAGTTGCGATTCCGAGAACGGCAAGAAGAGTGGGACAACAGGCCGACAGGATGAAAGGAGCTTCAGATGACGGGTCTGGAGAAGCTGCAGATGAAACGTTCAGAACACCCTCAGACAGCACGTCCAGATAGTCCACGCTGTTAGCGACAAAAAGTGCCAAAACATTTCAGTTCCGGCAACAAGCTGCATATTGCACATAGAAGCTGTACACACATTGTAGTTTCCAAATCCACCTGGAGACACTCCCGGAAGTGATGACATAATCCGTGATGACGTCATCAAAATGGCCACCATGCGACATACTAAATGTCTATTACCTCCGGAACTAATCGATCAATCCTATCGTGTGACCTATTGTTGGAAAGATAATTTAATTTGCTAAAAGAAATGCCAGAACAATGTACGCCGTAAATCTGTTAGTTTCCTCATTAGTTGAAGGAACACACATTATGACGTCCTGAAAATGGCCACTATACGATATACTAAATGTTGTGTATCTCCAGAACTAATAGATCAATCTTATATTGTAAACTATCGGTGGAAAGATAATTTAATTTGTTAAAAGAATTGCCAGAGCATTGTTTGCCGTGCGTATAGTAGTTTTTGTTTAATATATAGAAAAACATATTACAGCGTCTTAAAAAAAGCCCGCCATGCGATATACTAATCTGTAGTATCTCCGGAAAGAATATATCAATATTATCTTGCGGCCTATTGTTGGAAATATAATTTAATTTGCCAACATAACTGCAAGGTCAATGTATGTCGTAAGTCTCTTTTGTTTAATTTGAAGGAAAACATAATATACCCATAATTATGGCCACTTTATATGTGTAATTCAAGTTGGTTTTATTCTGCGTTTTGTTACCTATAATGCATTCACTTGTGCTGCAATTGATAATATAGATCATAACAGAGCCTTCAGTATATCGGCGAACTTATTCCGTGGAACTGGTATGTCTCATCTTTCACCCACCAGTAGGTATGCCTGTTACAACCAGTCTCAACCAAGGACAATCGAAGAAAAAAGCATAATAGGCTTGCCAGAGTCCTCCACAAGTCTTCCTCGCATACGACTAAGTGTTTCTGTGATGCACCATTACCAATGGTAAATTACACCAGCGAACAAAAAATCTTTGATGCACCTGTGGAAATGATGGACTGGTCAGAAACCACCAGAAGCAAGGCTGACCACGAAGGTAAAGTGTTATCCTGGGTAGCCTTCCATTCCCATCAAAACATCCATGAACGTTTCAAAGGTAAATACACATAAATTCTGCTCACACTACTAGATAACTACAAAAAACCACTGTAAACACCGTTTTTACCAGTGAAAACACTGTAAAGTGTTTTCAAACCACTGTAAACGCCGGTTGCCGGTATTTTGTCACACTACTAGGATGTAGGGATCGGCCGATATGACTTTTTACCGATACGATACGATACCGATGAAAGGTAAACCGACCCGATACAATCCGTTACGATACCGATGTCGAGACCGATAATAATACAAAATCACGACTAAAAGTTTAAATTACATACAAAAAATGCAACTTCGGGTTCTGGTTTTGTGTAGGTTCCAACTGTTGAGATTATCCAAAAAATTCTGTGCAGCAATAACAACATTTTTAATCCTATTCCTACATATGGCTTCAGTATATTCATCTTTTCAGTTAGACTTTAGTTGGTTGTTGTAAAAACTTAGATCATGGAACTGTCACGTGCTACATTTTCATTACAAACTGAGCAAATGGGTTTGCTTTTCTCACTTGGTTATTGCTTTTGCCGCGCTTGGTGGTGACAGTTTTTCAGGGAAGACAGTGGTGTTTCTTGGCATAACAAATATCTGTATCGGATAACTTATAGTGGTCCGATACCGATATGGCAAAAATACGGATACAGATTAACCGATACCGATATCAATATCGGACTATCCCTACTAGGATGTGTGAATTCCTCATCCATGGTTCGCAATGCCATGAACATTATAATAGGTATTCTTAAGAGGGTTAATACATCACCGACACCAGTTTAAGGCCGATCAACCATCACAAAGCTGCACATAGAAATGGCTGTAATTTCAATGATTGCTTATGAGTTAGCAGTTAGTGGCTAGAAAGAAAACTTTGTTCAAGCCTGTGTTGCAGCACCAGGTAGGGCAGACAGCATTCTGAAGTCATCGCATGTAAAACAAAATAGGTACGCACACAAGGTTAGCATCGCAAGCCTTCATAATCTGCAGAATGAGGTTATCAGAATCAGGGTGATGACATGACATTTAGACAGTTGTTTACGGGGAGGTAACAAGAATCCCGAAGGCAGAAAGGGGTGCGACGTGCGACTATGTCGCAGATAATCTGGCACAGTCGCAGACAAAACGTGCCATTTTGACCAAATTTCTGCCGTTTCGCCAATTTTTGACCGAATTTGGACATTCCAATACACCGTTTTAATCGTCTCGACAAGACCTTTCCGTTGGTGGAAGAGCCAGATCAATAGAATAAAGCACTGAAAAGTTATTCAAAAAAACCAACAAATATACACGTAGCCACACGAAGATTAGCTGCAGACAATTTTTCTCTGACAATTGGTGTCGCAGACAGTGGCAAAAAATTCTGCTTTGGGGACAAGAATCGGCTGAATTGGTATTCTGGGATGAATGACAACAGCTGGGGTAACATAGCCTCTATAAACTTGCAAGTGTACTAAGAGAGGTACGATGGTTAATGTTTTTTTTTTTATTGTGAGCCTGGGGGGGGATTGAGGCTTAATGGCTTGTCGACAGCTTGGTCATTAGCGCCAACCCCAGTTACAATGCAGTGGTCCGGGTTGCCACTGCACCACACATTGTAGAGATATTATTCAAACCCCCAAACTAAATCTTGTCGTACATCTGTACCTCCAGCAAAAATTGAAAAACACCGGACAGGAGGAGAGACTTATCGCCTAATTGACGCGCAATGTCATGCGGAAGACGGAAAATACGACGAACACCATCAAGATGGCGACAATCAACAAGGATGTGCCGGACCGTTTTCTGGACTTGTGGAGCCTGGGCCCAAAGCCATGCGCCCAGGTACGAGATGTTATATTAAAAAATTACTTTCCTGTACACTTCCGTGTGCCTGTGAAGGCCACTGCTCAAGTTACACACTGTGAACAATACGACACAGCTTAATAATTTAACGTTTCCAAAAGAACCACATATAAAGGAGCAATAATTAATGCACATTGCACATTATGTTTTCTTTCACATTAAACAAAAACTAAATTATTTACGGGATACATTGTTCAGGCATTTCTTTTAGAAGATTAAATTACTTTTCCAACAATAGGTCAGAAGGTAAGATTGAACAATTCGTTCCGGAGATAATACACGAGATTTAGTATATTGCATGATCACCATTTTGAGGACATCATAATGTGCTTTCCTTCAAATTACGCAGAAACTAATAGATTTACGGTGTACTTTGTTCCGACATTTCTTTTAGCAAATTAAATTACCTTTCCAACGATAGGTAGCAAGAAAAGATTGATCGATTAGTTCCGGAAATAATTGAGAATTGGTATATGGCCCAGCAGTCATATTATGTTTTTCTTTGAATTAAACCAAAACTAATAGATTTATGGTATACATTGTTCAGGCATTTCTTTTAGCAAATTAAATTATCTTTCCAACAATAGGTCACACGATAGGATTGATCAATTAGTTTTTCAAATAATAGAGATTTAGTACATCGCATGGTGGCCATTTGATGACGTCATCACGGCTATAAGTCGTCACTTCCGGGAGTGTCTCCCGGCGGATTTGGAAACTATAACATGTGAGGAGCTTCCATGTGCAATATGCAGCTTGCTGCCGGAACTGAAATGTTTTTGCACTAACAGCGTGTACGAAGAGGAGCTTCAGACGACAGGTGCAGAGCGGCAACAGGTAACAGGGCTGGCGGAGCCTCAGTCGAAAGGTTTCGAGGACATGTAACGACGGTTCTGGAGAAGCTTCAGATGAAGGTCTAAATGAGCTTCAGATGAAGGTCTAGAGGAGCTTCATAGGGATCGACCGATACAGAAAAATACCGATCCGATCCCGATTTTCCCCTCACACGCCGATCCGATACAGATCCGATACACCGATACAGATATACCGACACCGATTTAAAAAAAAAAGTCAATAGGTCAGAAAGTCAAACGCATACTTCATCATTATGAAACTGGTGTGCAAGAAAATTAAATTTTTAATTTTTTTTTCACAGTGGTGGCAGATCTGCAAGTGTACCTTCGACTGTAAAAAAAAAACCCTAGAGTACACTGCAGATAGGCCTAATCCCAAGAAGCCCTGCCCTGATTCTGGCAATGCATACACGTTGAATTCACTAAGCTGCTGTGCAGATGACGTCATGGGATACAAGTGATGCTATGCAGGAAAGGTTTCTCACAAGCTAGGTGGAGTAGCCAGCGTGCACGGAAGTAGGTCGTATCGGCTAAAATATCGGTAAATAAACACCGATACAGATCCGATACCGATACACAAAAAATACCGATAATATCTGTAAATACCGATACCGATATTAATATCGGTCTATCCCTAGAGCTTCAGACGACAGGCGGCAGGTCTGGGAGAACCCCAGACTAAAGGCCTAGAGGAGCCGCAACGACGGTTCTACAGGAGCTCCAGATGAAAGTTTATAGAAGAGCTGCAGACGACAGATACAAAGGAGCTTCACACGATAGGTCCACAGGAACTTCTGACGAAGGGTCCAGAGGAGGCGCAGACGACGGGTCCAGAGGAGCCGCATATGACAGGTCCAGAGGTCCATTATACACAAGATTTAGTGATGTCACCATCAACTAAGGCAGCTTGGAGGGCAAACTGGAAGAAACAAGTCTTGTAACTATGGTGGCTCGTTGAGAGACTGGGATACAAAACTTTTTTTCTACACCCACAAAACTGTCACGGAACCGGAAATACGGCGTTCCAATACCGGATACGATACATGCACCCGTGTCAGAGGTAATCTTTTTCCTGTTTCATAAAAGTTTCGTGTGCGAGCCACCATATGTTACGACCACGCAGTTTAAAAATGGCTGGCAAACAACAAGCTGAGGAGAGGGTGAAGGTAAATTGTGTGAGCCATCATCTGCAGTATGTGGTTTGGTAAATTGTTGTGGCAGTCTGCGATACCACAATATTATTGCTGGCATCTTTGAAAGCCACCATGGGCCGGTTTAGCTACGGCTACCAGCACCATGTTGTCTGCGCTTCTGCAGCTCCTGATCAAGCAGTGGGGGCTATTTGTGCCAGCAACCCTTCTGTGACATTATGTTGCAACTGAACAAGTTACTATCCTCCGATTTGACAGATTACAGCGTCAAACTTGGCAAATTCAACTAAAATATGCATCCACATTATCATAAGGTTTTATATGTGATGATAGCGAAGTCTGTGTATCCATTCGTATAAAGATCTAGCAAGATTGTGATGTAGGTTTGAGTCTATTAACTACAAATTAAAGGGGTGACCTTGATTTGGACAACCACTCGAGTACATAGACTCAAAAGAGTTTCACTCCTAATTCTTGATGTACTGCACCATTCGAAAAATTTCCCCTTACTTATAACACTGAAAAGCATTACTTACAAGTTGTAAACTTACCTCTTGGCATAAGTTTCCCCGGGTCAATCACAAAACTTGCGTTGGGATCATCACACGGTAGCTATCATGTCTGCTGCATCACTCGATTCCTACAAAGTACAAGCAATCTTTAATGCATGGGTAAAGCCAAATCGTTTTCAAGCAAGCAAATAAAATTTACTACTGCGTGTCACAGTGGGCATTTCCAAACTCATTGAACAAACTAACGTAATTTCTACTATGAGAGGTCATCACAACTCGTGATAAAATCACCACAGTACAAAACGCCCAATCTCATGAGGTTAGAATCACCACTATTCTGCTAATAGTCCATCCACACAACTATCTTCATCAGGCAATCCTGACGAATTTTACAAAATCCTGGCTTACGTCTTGTCTCTTGTCTTTCAAATCTGGCGGTTATTGAGACCGTGGCCCAACGACAATGGTGATTCTTGACTTATGGGATTCAGTGTTTGTACTTCGGTGATGTTATCGCAAATTTCCAAACTCGCATGAACATATACAAAAGCTGCAATTTGAGAATTTTTCAGCCACCTAAACTAGGTCATGTGCATAGCTATATCCCGTTTTATCCCTGTACTGTAATACAATAATTATCATATTGCTTGAAGCAGAAGTCGAGTCTGATTACTACCACCCCAACTTGATCTATCCCAGCCGAAGACATGCCTTCTAGTATATAAGTATAACTTTTTTTGCTCACCCAAGTTGGCTATGATGCAAAAATCCTTAACACACCAAAAATGACAAAATTAAAAATATAGACGAGAATCCAAAACAAAAGTTAATAAACAGGAGAGTGACTGCAGATAGGAGGACTGCGACCACGCCTCAAAGATATCTCAAAGGAAGTCAAGCTATTCACACATCACGCTCACTGTTGGTAGCGCGTTCCAATGTTTGATAGTGTCAGGGAAGAATGTGCTCGCAAAAAGATTCCTATGACACTGAAACAACTTAATCTTTCTGTGATGGTTGTGACGTCCAAGGTAGTCAGGGTGGCTCATAAAATCCATAGGATTCAAAATTGTATCACCAGTTGCCACCCGAAACAGGAGAGTCAATCTATGTTCCAGACTTGTTCTCTCTAGAGTGGCCCAGCCCAGGTCGCCTATTAAACCAGTGACACAAACGTCACGTGCCCAAGTACGGTAAACCATCCTCGCAGCTCTTCTCTGCAGCCCTTCCAAAGCTGCAGCCTCATACCCCGTTGGGTGCCAAACAGCAGAAGCGTAGTTTAGGTAGGGTCTGGCAAGCATGTCAAAAAAGAGTTTTCCTCACATCGACAGTAGAGTCCCACATCACATGACTAATAAACCCAGTTTGCTGGCCACCTTTGTCAAAGCACACTGAATATGACTGGTCCAGGCTAAGTTGGCAGACAAGAGAATCCCAAGATATTTAGTTTCGTCAACCTGCCTGATCTGTACATTTCCAACCTTGTAAACAACATCACAAAG
Organism: Lithobius niger; assembly: GCA_023313725.1. NCBI lineage: Eukaryota > Metazoa > Arthropoda > Chilopoda > Lithobiomorpha > Lithobiidae > Lithobius > Lithobius niger. The sequence continues at coordinate 10,655 of JAHWFP010112978.1, forward strand.
ATTACCAGTCTTACGGCTCACACGCATGAAAACAGTTTTGTGGGATCCATGCACATGCCCCATTTATCGCACCACTGTTCCATCACGACAATGTCCTCTTGCAGAATTTGAATGTCAGCAAAGGATGAGATGCGCCTGGCTACTCCAGTCATCAGCAAACATCGCGCTGTCCGACCTAAACTGGCTGGGGAGATCATTTACATAAAGAATAAACAACAAGGGCCCAATCACAGACCCCTGCGGTACCCCCGAGGTAACGGGGACCTCTGCAGACTTCATACCGTCCGGCTGCACAAACTGTGAACGACCAGTGAGGAAAGCCCCAATCCACATCAACACTTCCTGACTAACACCAAAAGACTGCAGTTTTGAAAGTAGAAAACCATGAGGCACCTTGTCAAAAGCCTTCGAAGAGATCAAAAAACACCACATCAGTAATGCCCCCCTCATCCATGGTTTTAGCAAGTCTGTGAATAAAGCTGGCTAACAACAACTCGCAGGATCCTCCCTTCCTGAAGCCAAATTGCTTAGAACTGAGCAGTTCATTTTTCGTTAAATAGTCCGCCAGAGCCTTAGCAATAATGTTCTAATATTTTGCAGGGATGCTAGTAAGAAGAGAAACAGGCCTATAATTCTTAACATCACTCTTCTTACCAGATTTATGTATTGGTGTAACTGCAGCGCGCCTCCAGTCATTAGGAATTTGCCCAGCATGAATAGATTGCACAAAGATAGTACACAAATACCGTGAGACAACTGTTGGGGCAAGCTTTAACATTCTGACAGTAACATGGTCAGGACCGCAAGCTTTCGAGTTGGGTTGTTTCAGAATATAACTCTCAATGCCCTCTGGCCGAATATGAATATTAGGCATAAGATAAGGCCGGGTAGCGACACGGCCATGGCCACCAATATTAACATCCTGCAAAGGATTAAACACAGATTGGAAAAAGATGTTGAAAGCTTTTTACTTATCCACAGGCTCGGATGTACAGTAGCCATCACCATCAAGAGGAGGAACACATGAGTTGTCGTTGCGAAGAGATTTATTGTATCGCCAGAAGGACTTTGGGTCAGTCTTCATTTTTCTACCAAGGTTAACATGGAAACTCTTCTAGTTAAGTGCACTGGAAACTGTTCTGGAACTGGAATTGAAACTGGAAGTGCACTGGAAACTCTTCTAGTTAAGTGCACTGGAAGATATGTTGGTTGGTATTCCAAGAGGGCAAGGTAAACTGTAGGGCAATCTTAGCAATTCTTCCACTAAGATAGAAACAAGGATGGGGAACCAGAAAGTATACCAGGGAATCTAGACACACGCTAGTGTGTCGCCACCAAGTGACAGTACATCATCACACTGTAGACATCCGAATGTTAAAAATTGATTATTAATGATAAAAAGGCGGCTCACTAGCAGACATGTGTCTGTTAACTGTAAGCAACTGAAAGCATATTTTGGCATGTTGAGGATAAATCCCAATGCGACAGAAATGTTTCAAATTGTGGGAAATGTAAGGGGAAGGGTCAGATATTAAGAAAAACCAAAATTTAAAGGATGAGTGTCCACCAATCATAGAGAAAAAGATGCGTCAATAACGTTGTTTTTATGTTACTAGCTAGCTAGCTAGCTGACTAGCTAATAAGATTTTTCCCATGTTAAATCCCATAGACCTTTTGCTCATGGCTAGCGCAAAATTGAGAAGGCCTACGTACCTGAATTTTTGCACACGGATGCATGGGGATCTGAGGATGGTCCTTTTGTTGGTTTGGGGGGTTGTAGGGGTCAGGACAAATGCGTGGGAGGGTTTTGAAATTTGCCACCGGCGAATTTAAATTTCGTTTCTTTTCCAAATTGCAACCAAAGATTTTAAGCAACAACGGCTTGAACAATCAAGACTGGTCCTTAGATTTATTGTAAAAGCCTGGACGAACTAAAAACTGAACTGTAACGAAGGACAAAATAAAGAAACATTAATGTTGCCGTGGATTGCGTAAGAATAAACGGATGCACGTTAGATGATGGTTACGCAACAATACGAGCATACACGAGCTAATGGTTTTTTTTTTTTTGGTAATAACCCCCCCAAAAAAATGCTTTGCGTTCTGATGTTTTAGTAACAGCGACCTTCGGGGGTTTCTGCATGACTAAATGTGAACGAAATCTTGAAAAATTAAGGGAAAGTTGCAGGGATAAACAAAACAACTGAAGGGGATACGCTGATTGAGTGAGCAAAGCGAACGAAATCACCGATTGTTAGTCAATGTGTGCAAAAATGAGATTGAAGCATCCTAAACAAACGGTGTACCCTTATGTACGTTCACAGTCCTATGAAAGTTGTGATATCCACCCAAAACCAAAACTGGTAGAAAAACCCGCCAAGTTTCCAAAACCCGCCAAGGTTAATCCTATTAGCCAAGTTAATCACACCGAATACCGTAAATCGCGTATTAAACGCCCAGTTAATGCTAACGCCCAGCCCCCTAAAATGCTTGAAGGTCAAAAATCGTAATAAACTGTTGTTGACGCCCACCCCTTAAGAATAATCGATTTTCAGTGGAAATTTTAACTAAAATCTTATTCAGTTTTAACGTAATTAACGTTTCATCCACTTAATTTTGGTTTTTCTGTGTCAAAATTAAATAAAA
>JAHWFP010112978.1:17413-45796 GCA_023313725.1 Lithobius niger
CCGCTATTCCCACAGGACCTCTCGGCCGCTATTCCCACAGGACCTCTTGGCCGCCCCGGTGGCACAATTTTCTTCAAGTATCTGCGACACGTAATTCGGTGCCTACAAATTGTCTGCAAGAACTGACCCCAGTGATCTCTCACAGTATGAAAATCGGCCATTTGGGGGGGAGGGGGTGGCTTCTAGATTTTCTTTTACCGTTTTAGGCCTCAGAGTTCTATGCCTACTTAAAAAAACGTAAAAATTCTTAAAGTAAAAGTACATTTTTATTTAGGCTAAGCCTCCTTATTATTTTAATTTTATTAATTTTGGCTTTCGGTGTTGCATTGTATTGATTTTGATGCCTGGAGACGAACAGTACTGATAAACATTATCAGTGGGAAACAGCTACCACGAAATTTTTTATTCATTTTGTTTGTTAATTTCAAGTCATGGCATAAAGAACATTTTGCCGACCCCCAGCCAGGCCGGCTAAAAACGGTTTCTTTTTTGCGTAAAACATACCAACCTGATGATTTAGCACTACATTGTCCTCAATTTAATGTCTCCCTGGAGGTTATTTGGTTGTTAGTAGCCACCTGCTTGCATGACCCACTGCGCATGGTTTGTGAGTCTTGGCTGGAAATCCTGCTCTTGGGTGAAGGATTACCGAAGAGAAGTTTGGACCAAAGATGCAGTAGGCTGGGTCTGCTGATAGGGCTTGGATTTGGGAACAGCGAGCGCTTGCTGCGAGCGTGACGAGGAAGACAGTTTTCCCGGTTAGGAGGTGAAGGGAGCTGTCTTGCATTGGTTCGTAGGGGGCTTCCATTAGGGATTGTAGGACGATTGACAAATTCCAGTCTGTGACAAGTCTTCTCGTTGTTGGGCAGTCATTTTCGAAGGAGCGGAGAAGAGCAGAAATTCGGTAACCATCGAGAAGGTTGGTCTTCTCTGCTGCCTTGAATACTGAGTATAGGGCTGAGCAGTAGACAAGAATCGTTGAGCCTTTGAGTTTGTCGATGTCGAAAAGGTCAGTGAAGAATCTTAAAAGTTTGGGTAGAGAGGGATTGATTGGATTGATTTTCCTTGTGAAACACCAATGAAACCATTTGGACCAGTGGCTGTCATATATCCTGTTTGTTGATTCTCTGGTGGCTTTTGAAGCGATTTGGGTGCATCATCTTGATGAATTCCAGCCTTCTTGAAGAGTTTGGTGATAGTAACCACGCGTGAAGGTTTAGACTGTGAAGGTTTGGGTGAAGTTTCGAGCCCTTTTGTTGAGACAGAAGATCTGAGGGAAGAGGGAAGGTTCTCGGAGTGTCGACTAGGAGGGATAGTAGGTGTGGGAACCATGGTGCCGACGGCCAGAGGGGAGCTATTAGAAGGAAGAGGCTTTTGACTTTCTTCGGCTTTTCGAAGTATTTGTGGAAGGAGTTTGAATGGTGGAAACAGGTATGCGTAGAGGTTGTGCCATGGGTATGTCAGGGCGTCGACTGCCACTGCTTGGTCGTCCGGAATCGGGCTGATGTAACGGGGAAGTCTAGAATTGTGCCTCGTGGCGAATAGGTCGATCATTGGAGTACCCCATATTGTGAAGAGATATTCGCAGATGGACTTCTTGAGGCAACATTCCCCTGTAGGGGGTGAACGATGGGAGAGGGAGTCCGCGATCACATTCTTGTTCCCTGGAATGTGGAGGGGAAGAAAAGTGATGTTGTTCGAGATACAGAGGTTGACAATTTCGGAAGATATGTTGTAAGCCAGGGCTATGGTGTTGTCAGCTTGTACTTGGATTACTTGGTTTTTGATGAGCGGGAGGAAATGCTGCAGTGCGAGAAAAATCGCTCGGAGTTCGAGAAGTTGATAGGGTTTCATTTGTCTTCCTGCCAGATGCCTGACGTCTGTAGGTTTCGTACGTGGGCTCCCCAGCCATAATTTGAGGCGTCGGTGAAGATGATATGGTTGGGGGGAGGTTCGTGGAGTGGAACTGTCTTGGTGAGGTTCGTGACATCTGTCCAACAAAGGAGGCTTTCATGGGAAAGTCTGTGGAAGAGGAACTGTTGATCTGGATTGAGATGAGGGTTTGACCAGTTGTCGCTTCGATTGTGGTGAAAAGGTCTTACCATCCATCGTCCGTAAGGAATGAGGTTCGCCATTGAGTCCATCTTCCTGATGAGTGAGTTTAGTTTTCGGAGGGAGAAGGTTTGCTGGTTTTGGAATTGGCGAATGTGTCGAAGATCTTCTACTCTATCGAGCGATGGAGAGATTTTGGCCGATGAGAGATTGAATGAGGCGCCTAGGAATGTGAATACCTGTTGTGGAGTGAGGCGTGATTTGGAGTGGTTTACGCCGAATCCCAGCTGGTTTAAGAGATTGATTGTGGTCTCCCTGTCTTGTTCGAGACGACGGGGGTCCTGGTTGTGTAGGGCCCAGTCGTCGAGGTATGCGCTTGCTTTGATTTGCTGTTGGTGAAGGTGAGCTAGGATTGGTTTTAAGACCATGGTGAAAATTTTTGGAGCTGCGTTCAGACCGAAAGGTAGAATTCGTAAACTTGGCCGTCGTAGGTAAACCGGAAGAATTTCGTTGAGGATGGGTGAAGTGGAACATGAAGGTAAGCATCCTCTAGATCTATGGAAATTGTCCAGTCGTTCTGTTTGAAGGAGAGGCGGATGGACTCCAGAGTCTCCATTTTGAAGTGGGGATTGTCGGTGTACTTGTTTAGTGGTTTCATGTTGAAGACGAGTCTTTGACCTCCTGTTTTCTTCGAACGGTTGAAGATGGCGCTGTAAAAACCCGGCCCTGGCTTTTGGCGTTTGGTGCTTGCTTGTTTTGCCAGAAGCGAAATTTTGGACGAAAGGGAATGTGTGACTGGAGACGTGAAGTTCCACGGAGGGCTGTTGGCAAGAGGTGGTTTTGAGAGGAAGGTGGGGGGAAAACCCTCCTTGATGATCGAAAGGACTTTGGAGTTGTGCGAAAGGTTCTTCCAGGCCGGGTAGAAGTGGCGGAGTCTTGCGCCGACCTGGAAGCAGGAGAGTCAGGGACAGTCACTGTTTGCGGTGAGAACTACGATCGCCGGGCGATGAGTAGCGGCTGCGTCGGTTGGGGGTTGCGGCCCGTTTCTGGTTATTACGTTGGCTAAAACGAAAGCGAGGCTGTTGTTCAGGTCGAAAGGGCTGGTTCTTGTTGGTTGAACTGTCGCTTCGTGAAGTTTTTGTAGGAGTCGTTGGTTTGTTCAAATTGTCGGGAGGAGAGTGAGCGTTCTGGTGTCTGTTCGACTTGGATGAGCGAAAGGGCGTTTTGTCTTGGTGAAATGGTTTGGGCTTGCATGAGATGTCAAGATGAGGCGCAACAGTCGGGATCAGTCCGCGGAAAAGAGTATCGGACTCGTAAAGTGGCTGGTTACGTATCCCGTGTCTAGTGGATTTGTTGAGGTTGTTGGCGGATTTAAGGGCTGCTTCCCTCAATAGAAGTGTGTTGTTAAATAATGCCCGAGTGGCCCAGTTTAGGGATTGGTAAGTGGCAAAGCTTGCTTTTTGAATAGTTGAGAGATGAGGGAAGAAAGATTGCGAATCTCTTCGGGGCTAGCACCGGCTGATAGTTTTCTCGCAGAGTGCGTTGATTGCTGTGTTCAGGACGTCGGCTGGTGATGCGGCACGCAGGCTCAAGCGTAAACATCTGTCGTTGTCGAAAAAGACAAAAGAAGGGACTTCGACTCTTTTGGGGATGGTGAGGGCATACCCGAAATCTAGTTTGACTCCACTGCAAAGGAACTCACATTCACGGTAAGAGTCGAAATTCTTGGGGTTGGTGGCGCCGTCACCAAAGGGACGAAAAAAGCTTGACTCGTGGCCGGGCCGAGGCGCCGGGGGGTTCCGTGTCGAGTAATAAAGGCTCACCCTTGTCCAGGAGGGAGCCGCTATTCCGGAGCAGACAGGTGAGCAAGGTTGTTGATTGACCCAAAAGGCTGCTGGATTTGGCGTCCTTGTCACGTAGGGCGAATCCAAAGCCGGTTTTGAGGCCTCTGTTTATCACTGGGCGTTGACAGACTCGGATGGTTTGTATAAAAAGCAGTCCGAAACTGTGTCTTCCACTGTTTTGAGAAGAGACGCCAGGGGGATAGTTGGGTCGTCAGCATTGTCGTCCGGGAAATGAATGTGTTTCGCGGCAGGCGTTTGAGTGGTCTGGGCTTGCTGCGACGTGGCAGAAATCGGTGCGTTGGTGTTGGTCGAAAGGGGGTTAGAATGCTTGCGCTTCTTGAAGGCGGAGTCGGAGATGGGCGAAAGGCGTTTACGGCTTTCATTTTCATGACTCAGTGGACGCAACCCAATTATGCGTGTTGGCCCAGCGTGCGGACGAGGTACACGACGGAGGGGGCATTGGTGTCGTTTTAGCGTAGTGGCGAAAAACAGTCAACGAGGTTGTAGGCTTCACTACGAGTTACACTGTGCATTCTGCGTGATGATTCAGACGGGAGATCGAGCAGAGAGTTGGTGGTTGAAAGGCCAATCTGGGATGAGGCCTGACGGAGTTTCCTTTTGGCGTCCCGGAAAAGTGCCTTGGCTTGCTGTAAGTCCTCTTCCAAGGCCGTGAGGTCGGGAGGCGGCGGAGTGTGTTGGCCATCTTGCAACGGGGAATCGTCTTCGTCGTTGACGACATGAATGTCCCGATCTAAGCCGGGCGCGCAGTGGTCGTCGAGGAAGGTCGGAGTAGCAGCAGGAGAGAGGACAGCATCCGAGGCTGGAGCGATAAGCGAAAGGGCAGCTTCCATCGCAAGGAGATGAGCAAAAGAAAAAATCCAAATTCCTGGTCGAGACGATGTGACGCGTAGGAACCTCTGGAGGAAAATGAATGGCGAGACCGACCACGTTCTCGCTTATATAGAGAGGGCTGCGCATGTGCAGTGGGTCATGCAAGCAGGCAGCTACTAACAATCAAAAATCTCCAGGGAGACTTTAAATTGAGGACAATGTAATGCTAAATTATCAACATATAACAACATCGATAAACTGCTACATCCAGAGCTTACAGAAAAGCTAAACCGGAAGTGGCTCTCTCCAATCCAGAGAGCTGTACAACTCAATGGTAACTCGACCATGGCCAGCATCGTGACCTAGTGAAAGATGTGACCGTTCTTTTTCAAAAGCTGTAAACCCTCCGACGAAGGTGAACGATTTTTCACCGAAAATTCAGTGAACCATTTGCTAAATAATTTGTTTTGTGGTTTTAGTGTAGATTTTTTTTAATATATCAGGTTAATATGTTTGGCAAACAAAGAAATTACCAATTTAAAATTTTTTAGGGTATGTAACGCCATACATATTTTCTTGTTCGTTATGTGCTACAGAAGGCCCATTTAATATACAAAGCTCTCATATCAATAGTACCAAGGTATCATCATTACATTGGGGCCTTTACTACCCTTGCTCGTGTTGGCTGCTGAGTCTTAAAAAATTCAACATGTTTCCGATTCTCACTGCAGTGCAAACACACAACTTTGTCCGAATACCTAGTTGCTTACAACTAAGTCAGGCGGCAGCAGCAGGCATCTGATAGATAGAATAGGGGGGAATGCATCTCATGCACAATACAGAGCGAGAAGCAGGCCGGATCTAGACCACAAAAAGCGCTGGAACTAAAAGATGTTACAAATAAATAACGTGCCAAAGGAAATTTTAATCAAAAAGTTAGTAGTTTTACAGGCAAATTCGACAACTACAGCCAAACAACAATCCAAACTCAATAGAACGTTTGTTAAAAAGATTGTATTTCGTAATCGTAATAAGCTTTGTTGTTAGAAATGGCTTTGATTTGTCTGCAGAGAAGGAATTTTTGTCTGCGAAGCACGTCGCACGTTGCTCTGATTCTGCCACTGGGTCGGCCGCTATTCCCACACGTCTCGGTCGCTGTTCCCACAGGACCTCTCGGTTGTTATTTCCACGACCTCTCGGACATTATTCCGAAAGGACATCTCGGCCGTTATTCCCATAGGACCTCACTGCCATTATTCCCACAGGACCTCTCGGCCGTTATTCCCACAGGACCTCGCTGCCGTTATTCCCACAGGACCTCTTAGCCGTTATTCCCACAGGACCACGCTGCCGTTATTACCACAGGCCGTTATTCCCACCGGACACGTTACAGTAGACCTTGTCAATTTGGCGGTGGGTACCATCTCATGGGTCCCCCATGGGTTAGAATCTGGTCCCCAAAAAAGTCACACAGTTGAGCACTAAATAAACAAATATAAAAACAGGATTCAGGATCTTTTTTTCTGATTTGGTGGCCCTGAAAAGGGCCGTTGTTTATGCTTCGGTGGCTGGACAACACTACTGGCAGTGATAATGGATCCCAGCTTGTGAAGTCCATCTGCTTGGGTAGTCACGTCACTGAAATAGTGATGAGCAGACTGATGCGCTCCTCCATGATGCGACTTGTAGAAACTCGGCAATAATTCATAAACCTTGGTGTAGAACAACTGAACTGTAGATTGAACTGTAGAAGGCAGGGCACAAAGGGTTTCTGCATTCTGTGACTGCACCTTTCCTTAAAAGGTTTTGAATTTCGTTGGTCAGAATTTCTGACGGAGTGACAGAGTTACAAATCAGCGCCGGTATGCTTGAGAATTATGGTAATTTGTGATTGTTCTCCAAAAGGGAAGGTAATGTTTCAGGCGACCTCCTACCGGCAATGTGTGTCGCCATCTGGCTTTCCAGTAATTGTTTTGTTTTGATTACCTGGGGAAGAGTATTGTTTCCTTTGTTCCAGAACTTCTGTGGTGTAGTTGCGATTCTTGCCGCCGCTTCTTCCTCGAAAGGAATGCTGATTGCAGTATCGGTTTGAGCTCTGTCGTTCTTGTTTTCAGCCAGTCATTGTTGTAGTTCTGCTTGGAGTAAGGTTTGTAGGGCTGTTTGTCCGACATCTGAGGCTGAGGTTTGGATTTTTTCCCCTTGGGTTTCTCGCTACACCCATCCTTTAAATAAGATTTCGGTCTCGTGGATGGGTTGGTTGTGAAGTTCGTATATCATTAAATCGTCACAATTTGTTGCTGATTGTAGTGCCAAGTCGCGTAATAAGAGAGTGGGGAAAAAAAGGGCGTTCGTTAACCAGTTCATACAACGGAGAGAAGCGAAGCAGGCTTTCTCTTAGACTTCAATGATTAGGAACACCGAACGTTTTGCTTCAGCTGGGTTTGTCTCAGTAAAGAGTTTTTCACAAAGTGCGTTGGCTGCTGTATAAAGGATGTCCGCTTGGGAACCGGCTCTAAGGCCTAGAGGCAAGATTTTGTCGTTTTTGAGAATGAAGGACTACACTTTAACCTTTTTTAGGAATTTGTATGCTTGTTCCAAAAACCAGTTTAACTTCAGACGTTAGGAACTCTGGCTGAGTGTAGGTTTCGAAGTATTTCGGGTTTGCGGTGTCATCGCCAAAAGGTTTTAAGACCAGTTTTCTTTCCTTGGCTGGGTGGAGGCGGTTCCTTGTCGAGTTCCAAAGGTTCTCCTTTACCACTCTTGAACCCCACCGTTATGCAGAAGATTAGTCAAGAGGATCGTCAATTGACCTACTACCGGACTTTTTTTTGGGATTCGATCTCACAGACCAAAGCCAAAAACAGTGGTTAAACCTGTTCTTTAAAGGGTGATCTTCACATGATGGCTTAAATAAGAAACTGTCAAGAATTACGTCTTCAACAGTTTTGAGAAGTTGCGAAAGGTGAATGCCAAAAGGGTCGTCATTGTTAAAGTGAGCATTCCTTTATGCATCACTGGAGTCATAATGGTTTTGAGAAGGGAGGTATGGGTTCCCACCCTAATCATTGATAGAGTCTTCCTTTTTACCTTTTAAGGGTTTTCTCGTCAAGTTCATTATTAGAGCGAGCCACGTTTCTGTGTATGGTTAGTAAGGCTGCACCAATACCGATACTGGATCGGAACGGCTGCCGATATTCGTGGTATCGTTATCGGATCGGTTACGGAGACTTTCGCGGAAGTATCGATAACTTTGGAACCATTCAAGATTAAGACACGCGGTTCACCGGCATTTTGCTCAGGAAATCACAGTGTCTTCCTACCTAGGTTTTAACAGTAGGTTACTATTTAAATTTTTTTATTTTAATAATCATTGGACTTTTGCAGAAAACTACACCTTTGACGACAAATTGGGAATACAATTTTGAATATCGGCAAAATTTTTAAAACCGGATCGGTATTGGAGTAAAGTTAGTATCAGTGCAGCCTTAATGGTTAGCTCAAGCTTTCGCATTCACATCTGTTTCCTCCTTTGTTTCGCTTTCGTTTTTTAATCATTTTGTCATCTGTAACGGTATCTTTTCCTTTTATATCTGGTTTCTTTGATCTTATGGCTTCAAAGTCTTTCGCTTTCGTACCTGAATAAATTGCTTGCGCTTTCACGTAAAAAGCTTTCTCATTCGCCAAGTCCTCAGAGCAATCCAGGCTCGAAGAGCGATTCGATTGCGGGATGCGGCTGTCAATGCTGGTTGAACCATGGTGGTGGAATTTTTCCAGTGGTCCGCTGTCAGGGCTGTGGGAAAGAGAATGCTTTTGTTTGGGAGTCCAAAGGGTGACGTTGGTCGAAGAACGGTCAACCCATCTGCGAAGCTTCCTTTGGGAGTGGAGGCAACGAACCAATTGTCCATTGAATTTGACGACCTGACAGGTTGAGGACGTGTAGTGGATTAGACGGGTTTCAGATTACCACGCGCACCCTCAAAACCTAGTTAATTTTAGCTTTAGACAGAGGACCATGTGAAGTTGACATGGTGTGGGGAGATGAATTGGTTTGGGAGCAAGAAGTGACCGTGAGGTCGAAGGGCTCATTTTTCCCAAAAAGATGAAGGGTGGCAGAAACTTGACCATTACCTTTGTTTGGTTTTGAAGAATTGATTCTCTTTATCCAGTAGAGTTTCAGTTTCGAATATTTGGCATTCGCAGCGGCAATTTCTTGGAGCAAGGATTCTTTAAATTTGAAAAATCACCTTATATCACGCTTATTTTCACAATCACACGAAATAACAAAATTTTCGATAGTCAGCAGTCCTGGAGGTGTAATGGCTGGCTCAGGCAACTATCTTCAGGCTCCACACCAACCCAGTTCACTACTTCGTAACGACCATTCGTCTGCTTCGAATATTGGGCGCGGCCTCCGGTATTTGTTGGGTATGTTGCGAATCTGGACCGCGGTTGCCGTTATTCGTTGGGTTTATCACCCACTTCTCACGCAGCAGGCGATTGAGTTCTCCACGCATCAGAAACTGAATTCCAGGGTTTGAGGGTCCCTGGATATTCATCAGCACAGCCTTCTCTCGGTTGTGGAGTTGAATGGCCAGGGATTCAAGACTTCTAAGATGTATATCACTTCTCGAATTTGAGACTAGGAGCGTTCTTGTTCCTTCCCAATCTATATTGTGCCGAGTTTCCATGTGGTGGACTGCAATGCTGTTCGTTCTTACTTTGTTCCTAGAATCGGCCATGTGCTGTTTGACACGGGTCCTAATTCCTTTCCTTGTCTCACCTACGTAGACTGCACTACAGTCTATATACATCTGAGAAGTCTTGAATCCCTGGCTATTCAACACTAGATCCGAGAGAAGGCTGTACTGATGAATATCCAGGGACTCCAAACCCTGGAATTCAGTTTCTGATGCGTGGAGAACTCAATCGCCTGCTGCGTTAGAAATGGGCGACAAACCCAACGAATAACGGCAACCGCGCTCCAGATTGGCAAGGACAAATACCAGAGGCCGAGCCCAATATTCGAAGCAGATGAACGGTCGTTACGAAGTAGTGAACTGTGTTGTTGTGGAGCCTGAAGATGATAGTCGCCTGAGCCATTACACCTCCAGGACGGCTGACTATCGAAAGTTTGTTGAAATTTTGTTATTTCGTGTTATTGTGAAAATAACCGTGATATAAGGTGATTTTTCAACTTTAAAAATGAATTTTCACAGTAGTCCATGTGACATTTTCAAGCAAGGATTCTTGTTTGGTAATAGACGAAACAGATTGTTGTGCCAAAGAAGTGAAGTAGTGAAGGATGGATTCCAAATTCTTATTAACAGAGAGCTTGTGTCAAGTTGGCTTGTGTGAAGAGAAAATCATGATTACCAATAAAGGTTTCTTCCCTTGAAGTAGATGATGGGAGGCCAATGGACGACGCATCCATGAAGGACCCCAGAGAGGCAGCAGTGGAGCCAGAAGGCAGGTTGCCGGACAAGTACGGAGATCAGACCATGCCGGGAGAAACATGAGCAATAATCCGTTGACTGTTTGATGCCGCATTCTTCTTTTTTGCTTGAGAGCCGATCGACTGGAAAATTTTTGGCGAAAAGGACGAGAGCAGGATGATGAACAAGAGGGCGCAACACCTGGAGAAGCACGAGGGCTAGGGCCAGCCAATGGAGAGAGGCTCTCCTTAAGCGGCTTGGAGCCACGTTCTTTAGCCATCGTTGAATGGTGAGCAGAAGTTTTCGCTTTCTACGTGAGGAAGAAGAGAGCACGTCCGATCGGAACAGGCTCCGGAGAATAAAAGATGCTTCTTATGCCTTGCACACTTTTATATTAGTATGTAGGGAAAAGCGCATGCACACTTCGGAGTTAGTGAGCTGGCCGGTGATAGGTGTAAATATCTGGAGGTAAAAAGCATTTGAGAATAAAAATACTATAATTTACAAGTAATGTATATTTTCGCAGCAATAGAAAAATAAATACATCCACAGTGCACACCGCAACATGCCCTAAGTCTGCTCCTAAAGTTTCATGGTTGTGTTCAAACCTGACAAGCCAGTGTGTCGCCGACCAAAAATTTAACTACATCTAGATAACGTGAGCATGACAACCACTCGACACAGCCAATGCAGTTAAGAGTTGGCTGTTTTGAGGCATCTGATCATTGAGGTAACATAACGGGGGACAGAAACAACTGAAAGATTGTTTGATCGGGAGATTTTTGGCACCAAGTCCCTATTTAGTGAAACAGCTTAATGGTTTCCTGTTGAAAATTAGGTGAGATTAACTTCATACTAGGTATACAGAAAATTAAAATTTACCAATAAGCTCTAGTTTGCCTCGCTAATTCCGAATTCAGGGGTGAAGGCTGCAAAGAATGTCAAAGCTATAAGGGCACTAATAGCAGCATTTTGCCAAAATTTAGAGAAAAACCGTAAACAACATCGTTTGCTAAGTATGGTTATAAAAGGTGTGGGGGATATGCCAAATGTAAATGACAAAGCTAAACACATAAACTTATTGTTGCAAATCTATTTCGTAGTACTATATTTAAAATTTAGTTAAATGCACCAAAAAAAAATTATAGCGATTAGCCTAACAAAAATGGTCATGTGTGTCCATCCTAAGCTCACAGGAAGTAATTTTGGTGTGCAGGAAATTTTTTTTTCACATTTCTTTTTCGAGGAACCTGCTGCTGTTGTACCTGAAATGCGAATAAGCATAGCCATCACAAATAGGCCACAGTTTCTCTTTTGTTAAACCATTTTAACAAGTTAAAACTTCCCAATCAAACCTCAGCATGATGATCGAACAAGGGAACGCTCATTGAAGATGCAGTTGCTTTTTTCCAGCATACACCTCTTTCAGGCGCGTTCACTCGCTCGCGACTATGAAAATGTTGCAAGAAATTTTAATAACAAAATTGTTGTTACAGGAAATAAACTACAGTTTCTGTACCCATTCACATCTCCACACCTTTCAGACAATAATTTGTAGGCTAGCCTTATACTGAATTGTGTGGGCAAAGAACTGAACTATTTTCACGGTTCGATTCTGTTTGGGGTGGGGGAAGAGGTTACGTTCGGCTAGGTTAGAAGAAAACTGAACTATTTTGAAGGTTAGTTTCAGCAGGTTAGCTAGTTTGAAATGCTCGGAACATGGTTTTATGCAGTACCACACCCTGTCAGAATATTAAAATTCATTTGAATTCATCACTAAGCAGTCTTCCCAAGTTTTATCGCCATTTAATGTTGTGATATCAAATGCCAACTTAATCCGACAGACTAAGCCTAAGGGTGTTAATACTGAAAATATTACTGCCCACTGCTAAATAAGAACATTTTGCCGACTAAAAATGGTTTCTTTTTTGACTAAAACATACTTAACTTGATAATTTTAGCATGACATTCCTCGAATGTGATGGTTCTCTGGAGGTTTTTCGTTTGTGTGTATCCGCCTGTTTGCATGCTCCCACTGCGCCTGCGCGACGCAGTCCTCCTGTATATAAAGCGCCACCACGGCCGATGTCGCCATTTATTTTCTTCTCAATCTGTCAGGAGGTGACTGGAGAGGGGAAGTAGGGCGGGCCCTTGGTTAAGTATGTTTTAGGCAAAAAAGAAACGATTTTTAGCCGGCCAGGCTGGGGGCCGGCAAAATGTTCTTCCTTGTTCGCCAATACATTTTAATTGAACTGAAAATGGACATTTTACGTTGAGGTTTCGTAATCATAATGGTCAAGTCAAAGTATTAAAGGTTTAATTCACTCAACTGGTTTTGCACGTATTAACATATTAGCCTCATAATTTTAGCATTATCAGGAGACCTCGTCAAACTTGGTGGTGGGCACCGATCTGACGGGGCACCCCACAATGCAAGCAGGCTTCCCCTAAAAAACTTCGGAGAATTTCGCACTTCATTCAGAACATTTGTGTTGTGAGGCAGGAATTTGGTTCTCATTCGGAGGGTAGTTGTTTAAGGGATCTTGCTTCCATCTAGGGTGGTTTGCTTCCTTCTATGGGTGGCTTGTTTCCATCTGGGATGGTTTGCTTCTGCTTCGTTCTGATTGTGCTTAAGGGGGGTTGACAACAGTTCTGGCTGCGACGATTGGGCCCAGCCAGTGAAGTCCCTTCTCTTCACATGTTCCTCAGGTAGTGGGAGGTAGATGTCGTTGAGTGACGCTAGGAAGCCGCCTGTAGGAATTCTTCTATTGGAATGGCATTATGGTGTGCTCATGATGTTGAAATCGTTGTGACGTTGTGTGCTGTTGCTGTTTCCCTTTAGGTTGGCTTTGTCGTTGGTGACATTGAGTTTTGTTTTTTTTCAACGAGAGGTCATTGTAGCTAAGGTTTCTCCTGTTTGTGAGCCTCTAGGCAGGAAAAGTAGGTATCCGTTTATTGGGATGTGCGGGTTCGAGTGAGGTTGAGACGGAGAGCTCGGACGGGGCAGTTTTGAAGCGTTCAGGCTCGGAATACCGGATTTGGGTGAATGGTTACTGATGAGAAGTCTGGTCAGAGGGGACTCTGAGGAGGAGAAGGCTTTGGCTTCCTTGGCTTTCTTCAGTACCTGTAGAGAGAAATTGAATCGTGGGAACAGGTCTACGTAAAGGTTGTGCAGTGGATGTGTCTTGGTGAAAGTCGAGACGAGCGGCTCGAGGTGAAGTCGTTGTCAGTCTTGAAAACCTCACTCAAACCGTGGTTCTAGCCTCGAATGCGACGAGTGTAGACAGCAATGGTCGTCTTGGTCTTCACTCGAAACGTGTGGAAGAGCAGAGGGCGTCATCCGTGTGACTATTTACTCAATGTGGGTTTAGCCATGTTTGAGACGAGCACTGGTTGGATTTGCATTAGGTTTCTTTTTTTTTCCGGGACGTGGGGACAGCTGTGGTTGAGACAATTTGGGCGAGACGAAAAACATCATCTTTCTTGACTCCTCCCTCAAAACGTGGATTTTTTAGTCACGGATGAGACGAGCAGCAGTGTAGACTGTCGTTGTTGTCTTGATTTTTGTTCAAGACTTGAGGCTAGCTATGAACAGGAAAAGTCGTGAGAGGTGGGAATGACTTCCGTCTTGAATCTTTATTCAAAAGTGGGTGTTTGTCACGAATGAGACGAGCATCAGTGTGGACAGCGATTTTTTTTTGTTTGGTTTTTTACTCGAGACGAGGGGTTAATTTCCGTCGAGACGAGCAGCGAGAAAGGCATCGTCTTTGATTTTGTCTTCACTCAGAACGTGGGTTTTTGCCACGGCTGTGACGTGCATCTGTGGATAACAACTGATGTCTTACCTTTCACTTGAGACGTGGGGTCAGCTTTGATTGAGACGAGCGACCAGGGATGTTAACGGTTTCCGACTTCACCCTTCACTCAAAACGTGGGTTTTATCCACGAATGAGGCGAATATTAGTGTACATAGCAACTGTTGTCTTGATCTTCACTCAAGACATGGGGTAGCCATGATCGAGACGAGCAGCAAGGGCTGTAAACGGCTTCCGACTTCACTCTTCACTCAAACGTGGGTTCTAGCCACGAATGAGGCGAGCATCAGTGTGGACAGCAACTGATGTTCTTGAATTTCACTCGAGACGTGGTCGAGACGAACAGCAAGGGATGTGAACGGCTTCCGATTTCCCTCTTCATTCAAAGCGTGGGTTTTCAGTCACAAATAAGGCGAGCATCAGTGTAGGCAGCAACTGATGTCTTGATGTTCACTCGAGACGTGGGGTTATCCACGGTCGAGGCGAGCAGCAGTGTGGGCAGTAACTGATGCCTTGACTGTCGCTTGAGACGTGGGGGTCAGCCACGGTCGAGACAGGCCGGGAGAGATGCAAACGGCTTCCGTCTTGGATCACTCACAACGTGGGTTCTGGCTACAAATGAGACGAGTAGTAGTGGACAGCAACTGTTGTCTTGATTTTCGCTCGAGACGTGGGGCCAGTCATGGTCGAGACAAGCAGCAAGAGGTGTAAACGGCTTCCGTCTTCGTTCATCCAAAACGTGGGTTCTAGCCACGAGTGGGACGAGCAGCAGTAGACAGCAACAGGTGGCTTGATTTTCAGTTGAGACGTGAGGTCAGCCATAGTCGAGACAAGCAGCAAGAGATGCAAACCTCTTCCGTCTTGGTTCTTTACTCCAAACGTGGGATTTAGCCACGAGTGAGACGAGCAGCAGTAGACGGTAACTGGTGACTTGATTTTCACTCGAGACGTGGGGTTAGCCACGGTCGAGACAAGCAGCAAGAGGTGCCAACGGCTTCCGACTTGATTTACTCAAAACGTGGATTCTAGCCACGAGTGAGTCGAGCAGCAGTAGATAGCAACAGGTGACTTGATTTTCACTCGAGACGTGGGGTTAGCCACGGTCGAGGCAAACAGCAAGAGGTGCAAGCGGCTTCCATTTTGGTTTACCCATTCGGTTGTTGGCTCTTCGCACGAATGAGGCCCCGAGTCTTGACGCAGTTGTTTGCTTTAAAACTTGATTGAGACGACTGATGGGAAGGTGGGGAATTAACCTATGGGCTGCATAATTACCTTCCCTTCATTAGTGGATCTTCAGTCGGGAAGGATGGCGACGATAGCTGGACGGCTTGACGGCGTCACGTTGCTGCACTTTTGCAGCGGTGCTGACAATCGGCCACGCAGCTATGGCCGTTCTAGGCCAGTTGTCAGTCCTGGTTAGTCTAAGGCGTAGCACAGTTGTGTTTAGCTAATCTAAAGCCCTATCTGGTTGACTAACCATCCTGTCTTTTCGCTGGCACGTCCGTCCTCGCCTACATCTTGGTACCGAGAGCGGCACGACAACACACTGCACGTGTCGCAACAATGTCGTGCCTCACCTCTTTGCAGTCTGGGCACGAACCGCCAAAATGGTTTGCGCCATTTCCCAACATAACCCCCACTCGTAGCCAGGCTGCAAAACCTAAGTGGGGTCTCACTTCCTAGTGAGTGGTCTGCCTCACTTCTGAGACAGACTCTTCTAGCGGTCTCATCGACTTCTGTCCCGGACAGTTGCTTGTCGACCTCTTCATTAGCTTGACCTCTTCGAAAAGCTCCTTATCTTGAAGAGACATCTCCTTCTGCTTGTCCGGAGGGGCCTTTGCCCAGCGCATCATGTACCCGCTGTGGTTAACATATGGCATCAGGTTTCCGTCTGCGTCCTTGACCCACTCGATGGTCAAAAGGTTGTACCTCTCTGCGAAGTCTTTCGCCAACCTTGGAGATGGTCCGCTCTGTGATGCAATCTTCCATGCACCTTCGCTCTTGGCTTCTTGTTGCACTGCTCACTGTGCTTCCGCAAGAGCTCTTCTTTGCCTCTTCGCCGATCTATGTTGTACTTTTACGTCTGTCTGGTTTCCCGGCATACCACTCGTCTTCGCAGTGGCGATGACTTGTTCATCTTTTGCCTTCTCTCCTCCGGAAACCTGTTGCACGTCTGTAACTTCTGAATATGGGTGCTCTACTCGTCTCTGTAGATGAAGTGGCCCGCTCATCTTCCACTACATTCTGGTTGCGGCTTTCCCCCCACTATCGCTACCTTTGCTTTGTGGTGAACAGGAACATTATCCTCGGGCTGCGTTACGGCATTCTCACTTCTTGGCACCTCTTCGTGGTCCACCACGATTACAGTTTCGTCACCATCATCACTGCCAAACGCCACGCGCAAGTTTCTGCCTAGTGTCCTAGAGTCCACTTCTTCACTCCAAGCCAATCTCATTCCACTGTCCTTCGTATACGTTCGTCCAGAACTGTCTTGTATTCCACTAACGTGGTAGTGGTGGGATCAGCATGTCCAATTGACATTGCACCATCCTCCACTATTGGCTCGGTCGTTCATCTCCCACTCGTGTTCCCCTTACTACTTGTAGCCCTTTCTTTAGGTATCGTGTGGCTTCTCCAGTTTGGCATCCCCATCGTGGAAATCTTCAGTTCCTTGCGTCTTGTATATCTGTCTGTGGGCGGTGACTTATCTTCTGCAGACACACTTCTAGTACTTTTACTAAGTCTCACATTCTGACACTCTCTGGCAAAAAGACCCTTTTTCTGGCAGACAAAACACTTTAGCTTTCTTTTAGCCCTTTTGTTTTCTTCTAGCTGTCTGTCCTTTGACTTAAAATTCGTTTTCGTAACAACTGGTTTGTTACTTGCTGGTTTCCTCTCTTCTTTTAACCTCCTACAGCGCCCGTCGTCTTCCAGCAGAAGATATTTGACATTCCTGGGCGTGTACTCCTCCTTTTTAAATGAAGTGGTCCTCAGGAGTTCACTTTCGTGGATGTTTGACAGTCCACCCAGCATTATCATCGCTACGAATTCTTCCGTAAGACCGTTGCATCCTGCAACCTTAGCCACTTCCGCTAGACTCTGGACTCGGTCTACATAACTAGGCATGCCTTTCTCCTTCCCCATCTTGCATTGCAGCAGATCCTTGAAGGCAAAGTACTTCCGTAACTTCTGTTACACACGTGGCTGTTAGTCATCTCTGTCATTGCCGGCGCCACTCAAGCCTCCGAACTCGCTTGACCTTGAAACTTGCAACTGACGATCTATGGCTTCGCTTCCAGTAGCATACACGTTTTCCCTCCGTAGAAAATACCGTTCCGGAATTCAAGGAAAAAACTACTTTTGAGCCTAATTACATTTGCCGGTAATTATTCACGAAGCATCTGTCCCAATCGTTTTGCCGTTGCTTTCTTCGTCTCGGTTCGTCAATTCGTTTTTCACGTTTGAAAAATCGAACACACTCAAATGTCACTTCTAGTTGTTCAATTCTACACAAATTTCAATTTAAATGTCCGTCTGACACTTGAAATCTTCTTTGAACAGCACTTGGAAATCGTTGGACTTCAGTCTTCGTGACCTTGAAATGATCGCTACGAACGACAAACAAGATGGCGGCCGCGGGACTCCCCCATCTTTTTAAACTTTGTAGCGTCGTCGTCGTCCAACCTTTTTCGGCTCAAAAACCTTCGTCTCCCCCACTGAAAAGTCGTTCCTGGGCCCATAACCCTTTTTGACTGGGAGAGAGGGTTGGGTAAATAGCGTACATATATGTGCTGTATATTTACCTCAACGTAGCAACGTGGACGATGAACTGCTTGTATGCGTTGACGACGATCTTCCGGTTGGGCGTCTTTTGGAGCGAGTCTTTTACGGCCGTCTTGTGGCCGACATCTCGTTGAAGGCTAACACCGACAGCAGACACATCTGTAGGGCCACGGCAAAATACACTTTCCCTATCTTGTAGCCTACCTAAGCTAGCGGCATC
Organism: Lithobius niger; assembly: GCA_023313725.1. Taxonomy (NCBI): domain Eukaryota; kingdom Metazoa; phylum Arthropoda; class Chilopoda; order Lithobiomorpha; family Lithobiidae; genus Lithobius; species Lithobius niger. Next base: position 35,391 of record JAHWFP010112978.1, read on the forward strand.
AACGAAGCCGTTCCGACACGTCTTGTCGCGGCGACATCTTGACAACGAAGAACGAGTGGTATGCCGGGAAACCAGACAGACGTTGTAAAACAACGACAACAGACACAAATTCGATCGTGAAAATTCTTGGGGTAGTGTTCAAGCCGAATGGCAGCCAGCGGAATTCTAATTGTTTCCAGCGTTTCCATTCTGAAGTGCTGTAAAAAAAACCCTGGCCTGGGTTGTAGCGTTGGATGATCGTCCCCTTCGCGACAGGGAGTGCGATCTCGGTTCGGTGGAGGCTGCGTTAACAGCCAATACGGGACCAGGACCGGGAACAGAAGGGCAGGATGTCAAAACGGGGCTTGAGCTTTCGTGCCAAATCCCAGTGGAGCTGCCTTCGCAACAAAGAAGCGTTGCTGGGTAATATCATGTCGCGAAAGGATGCGGATGGACGCTCGAGTTCCGTGGCGATGGAATGTTCTTGTTGAAAGGCAGTGGGGACGGAGGCCGTTGAAACGCAAGTGAAAGCGGCGGCGACGAGGATGCGGGGGGGGGGGGGATTCTGCATTCTGTGAGGCGTCGTTTTTTGTGTTTGAACTGCATGGAGGCAAAGAGAGATCCCCTTGCTGTTAGAAGAACTTGGCATTGATTGTTGTGTTCAATATGTCGGCTTGTGAGGCGGCGCGAAGGCTTATGCGAAGGCACAGTTTGATTCACGTTCGAGGCGTGGTGCTGGTGGTTTTGTGTCTAGTTGTAGGGGTTCGCCTTTGCTCAGCAAGAAACCGCCGTTCCGGAGGAGGCAGGTGAGAAGCGTCGTCGATTGTCCTAAAAGGCTGGATGGTTTGGTATCACTGTCACGAAGGAACATCCAAAGCCTGTCATGAGACCACGGTTGATGACTGGGGTGTCAGCGGACTGTGATGGTTTAACATGAAGCAGTCTGGTACCGTTTCTTCCACTGTCTTGAGTAGAGAAGCCAGGGGAATGGTAGGATCTTTGGTGTTGTTGTCTGTAAACAGGGTGTGCTTGACGGGGACGGATGGAGTCGAGGTTCCCTTTGTCGCGAAAGCAGGAGTCGTGAAAGTAGGTGTCACGCGAAGGCTGGTGGCGCCGCAAGTCTGCGTTGCTTGGCTCCAGGTGGGGGGGGAGGAGGTGACTGGCATTTTTCGGCGGTCGTGGCTTGTCGTCGAAGCAGCCCAAAGTCTTGAATTTCAGCTCTTTCCACCGATGAGGTGCAAGAGGGAGGTGGCCCAGGATGCGAGCTTCGTGGCGAGTTACACTGTAGTCACGGCGAGACGACATCGAGGAAAGGTCGATGGGGGAGTTGGTGTTGGAGATTCCCCGGAGAGACGAAGCGTCTTGTAGCTTCCTTTTCGCCTCCCGGACGGGGGCCTTGGCTTGCCCGAGGTATTCCTCGAGGGCTGCAAGGTCAGGCGGTTGGTGAGGCAGGCAGCCGGACGTGGGGATGTAGCTTGATTGTAAGCGGGTTCCAGGAGTGGACAGTGTTGCAGCATCTTGTGTCGCGAAAGCAGTTGTCGCGAAGCAGGTGTCGTGGCGAACGAGGTGCGGACAAGTGGCATTTGCGGCTGTCTTGGCTTGTAGTCGAAGCGACCCAGTCTTGAGTGTCGGCGCGTTTCATGAGGAGGAAGACGGCCGAGGCAGGGATTGCGATCCTGCATGGAAGTGGGTCGCACCCGAGAGACAACGGGGTGGGGGGGGGATGACTTCATGTCCCACGAAGGAAGATATCGTGAAGGGGCGACATGGGCATCCAGCCGAGTGATGCGGCCGGGCCTAGCGGTCGTCCCAGCCGACAGAAGTGGGTCGAACCCGGGAGACAACGGGAGGGAGCCACGATGACTTCTTTTCCCACGATGAAGGAGAAGGATACGAAGCCGCCTAGCGGCTTGAGACGAAAAGAAGTCGCGAAAGCGAAAGTCCACTTCCAGAGACCGACGGAACGAAGTGAACCGTGGAGGAAAATGAATGGCGACATCGGCCATGATGGCGCTTTATATACAGGAGGACTGCGTCACGCAGGTGCAGTGGGAGCGTGCAAGCAGGCGGATACACACAACCGAAAAACCTCCAGAGAACCATCACATTCGAGGAATGTTATGCTAAAATTATCAGGTTAATACGTTTTGGCAAACAAGAAACCAATTTTTAAATTTTCTATGTAAAACCTTTCAATAACCCTTTAAGGACGGGTGCGTCCAATTGCACCCGCGCTTTCAAATACAGGTGTGCCCAAATGCACCCGTGCTTTCAAAGACAGGTGCACCCAAATGCAAGTAAACATCTATTCTAAAAGTCAGATCAAACACATGCAGCCAATTCCATTAAAACTAAAAACAGGATATGAAGGCTAGTTCATTTCCGAAAAAAGTGAGACAGGTTTCATTCCCTTACTCAATGTGTGGGAGAAGTTATGCCTTTTTTTTAAATAATCAAGCTAAAAGCCAAAATTTTTGTTTGGTTTACAACACAAAATGATGCCCCAATACAGTCCTTAAAGGGTTAATCAGCCTACTACGCAATATCTAGACACACGCTAGTGTGTCCCGCCAAGTTAGGCAACAAACATCACAGCAAACATCACATCAATTCAATTATCGAGGTTGTAAACCATTGTAGCGCGACGCCATTGCGTCAGTGTCTTATATCTTGAAGCATAGTTGGGCACATTTCAGGTACTTGGGGAAAAAAAATAATGCGGTACAAAAGCTTAAATTGTGTTGAAATCAAGAGCAATGACCCACCTGACAAAAATTAACTCGTGTTTGAATGCCAGCTATGTTGCTTTCAATGCAAAATCTGCCCCTCAATAACGTTAAAAATGTGTTACTAACTAGCTAGCTAGCTAGTCCGCTCATCCCCATGTTAAATCCCATAGGGTGATTATTTATCGATTCCGAGATAACGGGAAGGCTTCCAGCTATGAAATTGGACGAATGAGTGCACTACAATACGAACTGCGCCCCTTTTATGGTTTGGAGCCTGGGGTCATAACAGGGATGGCGCGGGAGGGCGCGTAAGTACGAAAATATTGTTATAACCATTGATAGTATTGTAGGCATCGTCTCTCATAGGACGGCCAAAGTTCCGACAATGAGAACGTGTATACTGACGTGCGTGCCTATACACACACTAGTGTATCACGATAAATATAAACAATGTTGCAAAGAAATTGTATTCACGTCCAATTCACGAAAAATAAACCAACAGTAAAAAAAAAGCAAAATAAACAAAGCCAAAAACTGGTAAAGTGGCCACCAAGTTGAGAGTGGCTCGGCCCTTCAAAGGAGCGATATCAACATACCAAAACTAACTAAATAAAACAAATTACAACAAAATTAAAACCAAACCAAAAACCTATAAAGAGGTGACTAAGTTGAGAATGGTTCGGCCGATAGGCAAAAGGTAGGCAAATTGTTGAAACCCAATTTCTTGTTCACGTGGCACTTTATTACTCATCTGCACGGTAGTGGAGTTGAGCCAACACACAATTAAAAAAAAAAGGAGTGATATCATATCAAAAACCAAAACTGGTAAAAGGGACCGCAAAGTTTCGAATGGTACGACCCTTAAAAGGAGAGATATCAACACACCAAAACATTTGCCAAGTTAATCGCACCGCTTAATAATTCGAAGGTTAAATGAAAACTAGAACATTGCTATTTTCGGTAGCAATGTTCAAGTTTTCATTTAACCTTCGAATTATTAAGCGGTGCGATTAACTTGGCAAATGTTTTGGTGTGTTGATATCACTCCTTTGAAGGGTCGAACCATTCGGAACTTGGCGGCCTCTTTTACCAGTTTTGGTTTTTGATATGATCACTGGGCTACTAGTTAGTACAGAATTGAAATGGGTTTGAAATTTCTGATACAGTGTTGCACAAAAACCAAACTCCAAACTGAACCAGCAAAAACGAGGCTACACTGGCTACACACATTAGTTGTTACTGCACATCTTCATTTCGACTTCAGTAGTTTACGACGTACACTTCAAATTTTGTTGCACTCAAAACGAATGGAAGACCTGCAGAGTAACTGAAGAGAGACATTTCTTTTGTTAGATTGTCACACCGGAGTTTTAAACCTAAGAGAAGTTGTTACTATCCTAAAATAGTTAACTGTAATTTTCACTTTTTCATTTAGATATAAGCCTTATGTCAAACTCCCATCAGGGTGGTCCACAAAAGACTGACGACCCAACATTTTTTAATTCCAACTTTTCTAGTTAGCACCCGTCAGAACCAGAAGAGGACAGACATCTTCCAGTTTCATTAGATTTGATTGCTGTTCTCTCCACTCCTGGTTCTGAGGGGTGCTAGAAAAGTTTGATTTTGAAAATTGTGAGTCGTCAGTTTTTTTGTGGACCACCCTGTATACTAAAACTAAGGACCACACAATAGCGCTTCCCTCTTGGGTGCCTCAAACCGCCGTCAAGTGAGCTACCTCCGCTCATAGTTCGTTGTCAATCACCTTCGTCACAGAGGGAAGGGGTTTCGACCGAGGAAAGGTGGGCGGGTTCTTAGCCTACAGGTAAATAATTTAGGATAAGTAAAAATATTTTGTACGGTTAAAAACTCCAAAATACCAGTATTACCTGGTTGATTTTGGTTTCTATTGCCTATTTCAAATATACATTACCTATTTTAAAGCATTCTCCTTCTCATAATGCTGTTTAATCTAGAGAAAATAATCTGAAGATATCCTTCCGTGTCGCTACTTCGTATATAAATCGAAGCGGAGCGAATTGGCTCATCTTTTCGATCTTCTATTGTACCCAGATGGCGACAAGTGGGGAGGAGGGTGGGACGAGGGTATTTTGGAATTTCTAGTTACCGTGAAAATATATATTACCTATTTTAAAGCAGTCCACAGACATGTCAATGCGGCAGGTGCCATCTGACAAAGCTCCCCTGGGTAGCGAGCGGTTCCCTACATAACAAAAAGTGTGCAAAGGGCTTAGAGTACACGTCGGGCCGCCACAAAAGGCCCGATCCGGTACAGACCATTTGCATGACGAGACATATCTCGGAGGTAATGGGAGGCGAAGACTGTTGGGCTACGCCATGAAGCGGCCTCCATGATCTCAGAGAGAGGAATATTACTATAGTGTGCCCAGGAGGTAGAGATTGCCCGTAGCTCATGAGCGGTGACACAAATGCCTTCTTCTGTACAGTTAATGTTGAGGGCATAAAAAAGCCTGGGCAATGACAGTCTTGAGCCAAGTAGCACTCATTCGTGTTGAAGTTACCCCTACTTAAGTAGAAAAGGGTAAAAATAATTGGGTCTGCCCACAACGAATAGGTTTGGACGCCTTGAGGTAAAAGCAGATCGCGCGTACAGGGCATAACAGTATTCAGACAATTTTTTAATTCTCAATTTCCCTGACATTTCCAGGTGCATGTAACGGCAATTTCCAAGTGTTTATTAGATGATTAGCTAGGGAAACAGGCAGTAGCTTATGATTATTATTAATATTTTTACGAAAATAATACAACATCCCAGAAAACAGCAGTTTAGAGACTAGTCCAGACGGGACTAAAAGCATCTTCATCACAGATATTGGAATCAGACTAAGATTTGGTTTACTGAAGTAATAGCTAAAATACTTGAACATATTAAAACACTAATTAAAATATTTACTACTAACCTAGGATTTTGTTTCTGATCTGCCAATTCAATGGAACTTACAGGATCAGACACAAAGGCATTTTTTTCAAATTTCCCTGCGTTTTCCCCGATTTTCCAAAAATTTCTTGTTTTCCCTGACACTTTGGCTCTATTTTCATTTTCTCTGAGATTTCCAGGTTCTCCAGGTTTTGTCTGAATGCTCGTTCTTGATTGTCGCCGAGGATGTTAGCTAGAGAGGGAATAATGAATGGTCTCGTCCATCTTCTGGTTTTGAGTTTTAGCTCGGAAAGTTGCTCGTAGTCACACCGGTGTACTCATATTAAAAGAAACAGTCGCTAGCAGTGGCGGAGAACGCCAGTAGTTCACCACAACGAAGGCTGGCCGCAAGGGCTACTAAGAAGACAGTTTTTCGTGTTAGGTGACTTAGTTGACAGGAAGACATGGGCTCATACGGTGTGGATAGTAATGCAGATAGGACAATGAACAGATCCCAATCAGGGAACTGTTTAGGCGCGCAAGGTCTGTCGATTCGAAAGGAATGGATCAGAGAGGAAATCCGAAAATCGTCGAGAAGTAGGTTGCTGCCAGCAGCCCGGAAAACTGCATTTAAGGCGGAGCGATACACTAGGATCGTAGATCCTCGCAGACCACTGTCAAACAAGGAAGTCAGGAAGCAGAGTTGTTCTGAGAGAGGGGGATTGACAGAATCAACCTTTTCTTTGACACACGAACGAAACTATCGTTGCCAGTGGCTATCGTAGATTTTGTTGGTAGAGGTGCGGATGGCTCAGGAAGCAATGCAGAGGGCCTCTTCTTCAAAAACTCCCACTGCTCGAAGGAGTCGGACGATAACAGCCACCCATGTAGTCGGAGTGCTTGGGGGTTCGGATGTAGGATCCTCCCGTTGTTCTGGGAGAGTAGATCCAGGCAGATCGGGAGGCGGCGAGGTGCATCAATGAGTAAGTCGAGTAGTGCAGGGAACCAGACTACTACTGGCCAATCCGGAGCTATTAGTAGAAATCTGCCATGAGAGCTGGCAATTTTGCGAAGAACTAGGGGCAGATGAAGGGGGGAGGGGGGGGGGGCCAGGCGATTCCAGTCCAAAGTGACGGTGTCCACCCTAAATTTGAGTACCCGAAAAATTATTTCACTAAAAGATTCCTTAACATGTGTAGACAGGGGATTGGCACTTAAGAATGGAAAAAAAGTGGTCAATAAGGGGCTTAAGAACAACTCCAAGTCAACGGTTATACTAAATATTTCAAAAGTCATAATTTTATCCAAATTTGTGTGTCGGCAATTTTTTTCTCCCAAATGACTCGTCTTGGTGTATTAAAAATACACGGTGCTTAAGAATGCAACTTTCAAGTCATTAAATCGATTATCATCGATTAAAAGTCACCAATTTACCTAAATTTGAGTACCCGAAAAATTCTTTCACCAACAGATTCCTTAACATCTGTGGAAAGAGGATTGACACTTAAGAATTAGGGCTATACTGAGCACAATATTATTTGCCAACTTTTATTTTTTACTAGGGAGTTGTTGTTTACAACCAAGGAATATTTTTTCACATGTTGCTACCTTGGCAATAAGCATTTAATGTATTAGGCATTAAAGATGGCGGAAAAAATGGCGCACAATTTTGCAAGAACCAATAGTGCTACACAAAAAGCGGTTGAGATTGAAGTTGCTTGCAATAAAGTAATTTACAATGTCACTCCCATACATTTTTTTTTCATATCTCTTATGGTTTTCTAGAAAAACTTATGTTAGCCCACTTTCTTGGTAATTAAATGCTAACAGACGTCTCACTTTATCAACTTACAACTTTCAACTGCTGCTGCCTCATTTCCAATTCAGGTGGATGGCTCTCAATTAGATTCTTTCGAAAGGTGTGAATGTCTTCTTTGCCAACAAAGGTAGTTGAAAGGGTCTACGACTGTTAGGAACCGACCTACGGCTGTTTTACTAGGGCCAGTATCACAGTCACCGTCGGATTTTTCGCTCATTTTCAACTTTTAAACTCCTTTTGTGACGAGTCTAATTTAGGTAAATAACTCCAATTAGATTCATTAGAAAGGTGTGAATGTCTTCTTTGCAACATGGGTAGATGAAAGGGTCTACGACTGTTAGGAACCGACCTACGACCGTTTTACTAGAGGTCGGTTTCAGTCACCGTTGGTTTTTCCGCTCATTTTCAACTTCTATTGTAACGTATTTAATTCGGGCAGACGACTCCAATTAGATTCATTCGACAGGTGGGAATGTCTTCTTTGCAACAAGATTAGTTGAAAAGGTCTACGTCTGTTAGGAACCAAGCTACGCCCGTTTTACTAGGAGCTGGTATCACAGTCACCGTTAGATTTTTCGCTCATTTTCAAATTTCAACTGTTAATTGTGATGTATCTAATTTAGGTAGACGACTACCAGCAGTTAAATTCATTCGAAAGGTGGGACTGTCTTCTTTGCAACAAGGGTAGTTGAAAGGGGTTACGACTGTTAGAAACCGAGCTACGCCTGTTTTACTAGAGGCTTGTTTCACAGTCACCGCTGGATTTTTAGATCATTTCCAACTTTCCAACTGTTATTGTGACGGGTCTAATTTAGGTAGCCTAGATGACTTCCAATTAGGTTCATTCGAAAGGTATGGATGCCTTTTATGCAACAAGGGTTAGTTGAAAGGGCCTACCTAAATTAGACACGTCCCACAGAAGTTGAAGTTGAAAATGACAGAAAAATCCAACGGTGACTGTGATATCAGCCCCTAGTAAAACGGGAGTAGCTCGGTTCCTCACAGTCGTACACCCTTTCAACTACCTGTGTTGTAAGGGAAGACAGTCCCATCTTTCAAATGAATCTTATTACAATCAACTACCTAAATTATACACGTCACAATAGCAGTTGAAAGTTAAAAATGAGCGAAAAAATCCAGCGATGACTGTGATATCAGCCCTTAGTAAACGACCGTAACTCGGTTCGTAACAGTCATAGACCCTTTCATCTACCCTTGTTGCAAAGACAGTCCCACCTTTCGAATGAACCTAATTGGTGTCATCTACCTAAATTAGACACGTCACATTAACCAGCCCCTAGTAAAACGGGAGTAGCTTGGCTCCTCACAGTCATAGACCCTTTCAACTACCCTTGTTGCAAAGACATTCCCACCTTTTGAATTAATTTAATTGGAGCCATCCACCTGAATTAGGAACGACCCAGCAGCAGTTGAAAGTTGTAAGTTGACAAAGTGAGACGTCTGTAAGCTTTAAATTAGCAAAAAATGGCCGAATTGGCCTAAAATCTATTTTTCTCGAAAATTATAAAAAATATGAAAAAAATGTATTGGGGTGACATTGTAGATTTACATTATTACAAAAAACTTTCATCACAATCGTTATTTTGTATCACTAATGGTTCTTGCATATTCTGCAAAATGGCAAAATTGTGTACCATTTTGGCCGCCATCATTTTGCTTAATACATTAAATGCTTATTGCCAACGTGGCAACATGTGGAAAACTATTTCTTGGGATGTAAACAACAACCACCAAATAAAAATAAAAGTTGGCAAATTGTGCTCAGTAGCCCTATTTCCTACAACTGCTCCCTGACTAATTCTTAAGAACCGTGTATTTTTTTTATACACAAACACGATTTTTTAAGAGAAAAAGTTTGCTGATATGAAAATTTGGATAAAATGATGACTTTTTGAAATATTTAGTATAACCTTTGACTTTTAAGCAGTTCTTAAGCCCCTTATTGACCACTTTTTTCCATTCTTAAGTGTCATTCTTCTACACATGTTAGGCTAAGGAATCTTTTGGTGAAAGAATATTTCGGGTACTCAAATTTATAGATTCTCAATTGATTTATTGACTTGAAAGTTGCATTCTTAAGTATCGTGTAATTTCGTATACACCAAAATTTGCCGGCACGCTAATTTAGTTAAAACGGCGACTTTTCTAAATATTTATGATGACCTTTGATCCAATAGGACTGGTTGCGCAGCTTAAGAATTGCATATTTGTTCTCAGTTGGGTACTGCCTAGTACGTCAAACCTTTCCGACTCAAAATTAGAATAAAACTGGCAGTAGCTCCCAGTCTAATGTGCTCAGTGTTAGAGTTGAGATCTCAGAAGCGCTCATAATCATTTTTTTGTCTAACAACTGGGTCCGTAAGAGTGGAGGAACAAACTCGCCCATGCCAAGCCATGCCCAAGCTTTAATGCCCATGTTTAATATGAGGATTTTTTTAATGCCCTTTTACCCTTGGTTGGTGGCTTTATGTGGATTTTCGTTTTAATGTGTGTTCGACATTCATATCAGTTAGCAGTAGCAGAAGGGCCGACACAAATGTTTCACACGAGAGCTTTGTTAAGAAAGCTGACATACGTATTAGCCTAACAGGACGAACAGCTAGGGAAGCGTTCACATCTGGAGGGTGAGGGGGGGTTTGAGCCAACATGTTACCCTCTGTTTTGAGGGGAAAGTGGAGTATGACCAAGTGTTAAACAAAATTATTATTCGCTACCTAATTTTTATCCGAATTATTCAGCAAAATTCTTTTAGGTAAACTATCTTTTTTGTGATTCCCTTGTGACATTTTTTGAAACGTAGTGTTTCACAGTATGATGAATAACGGTGTTTTTGCTATCTTTCAAACTTCTGTTTAAAACTTAGTATTTATTTTTCTAAATCACTGGTCTTACACCCCTAGGTACTAAGCTCAGCTTATAAAAATGAATTCATAAAAAAAATATATACAATTGGTGGTGGTGG
>JAHWFP010112978.1:52350-68552 GCA_023313725.1 Lithobius niger
CCCCCCCCACCAATTCGCGGCTAACTATGTCTCTGCACCTTTCTATAAAACCATACATCGTATTTTCGACATGGGTTATCCTCCAAAATAGTTACGACCAGTTGCACCATATTTGGCAGCATGGGGTCGCCACCCAGAACGAGAGATGGAACATGTGATGATATTATCATGGACGCTCTGCCGCGTCTCAGTTAAAAGTCCTCCTTTATTTCGCTCCAGTTAATATTAGATTGTAGGTGTAGGAACATGAAGAACACAAAGATTCCTTAAAAAGGAACTGCTCATCCGTCTGCACCTCAGCGCTTTCACAATTGTTTCGGACGTTTATTTTGAAAATTAAATCAGAAAGTCATTAGTTTTTGCCAGGTAATTTGCGAGCGCACAGTCAGCATCAAAGCGAGCCTCGTGAGCGTAAGCTAGTCTAAAAAAGAAAGAAAAAAACTGCCCCGTCTGGGACTCGAACCCAGGACTTCCAGTGTATTAGGCAGGGCGCTCGAATGAATACACTACTGGGGTGGACCGTGGCTTCAGCCTCAATCATACCTTAGAACTGGTTCAACCTTTCCGAGTTGTGACTTAAAGGCCACCAACATGCAAAGATATATACGAAATATAATGGCTTCCTAATGACCATAGCGTGGTTCATAAATACAGATGCAAACCTAGTCACATTGCCCTTTGGACTTAAATGCCAGATTACCTGAATAGGAATTTAACCCGCGACCTTTGAGACCAAAGGTCGGAGTCCTACTGCTCAGCCATACTCTTCGAGGCCAAAAGGAAACGTCCATAGACCACATTAAACAGGCACACATACACATATAATCAAACATTTTCCAATCTGTACTGGAGGGGCGCTTGTCTGCACGCCACTCACCAAGTGAACAGAAAGGAACACACAAGGAAAGCATAAATTAAGGTTAAACAGGACGGAGACCCAAATGGGCTAAAAAAAAAAAGATTTTCAGCCCATTTGGTATTCCGTCCTGTATTAATAATAAGAACAATTTCGATCTCTTGTCTATGGAGTCTGTTTAGAGTCGTATTGCAGACTTAATTTTCATGCCAATTAAACCGTGGAGAAAATAACCTAGAATTTGTTTGTTCCGTTTTTTTTTTTTTTTGCTCTAATTTTGGCTAGTTGTATAGGGATAATGCACTTTTATTTTATTTTTTTTTACTTTTGTGTGGTACTAGAATTTGTTACATTTTTTCGGTAGTTTGTATGATTAAGTTTGTGTACATTATTTCTTCAAGTAGGCCTATTTAAAGCCGATGTATAGGTGGTATGCGTGATGCAGTATAGGATTAAAGTAGTTTGTGAAGTGTTCCACTTGCAAGTGTTTTATTGGAACATTCCGAGTTTTTTTTTTGTTTTTTAAAATTTAATTCTAAATACAGGCTACCAACAAGGTTCTGAAACAAAGTACTTTTTTTTCGCTGGGTTATTTATGTGTAGTCTTTCGTAAATTAGAAAGAAAAAAAACATGAAGTTTGCTTTAGCACGTGGTAACTGAAAAAAATGTAGGCTGACCGTCCCTTTTAATCTAGCTGTAACTTTACAAAATATTTTCTTCCCAGCCTGAGGGATATCAGTTCGCCGTTTGTGGCCAACTTCGAATCTAGATTTGAACCTTACAGATTGAGGAAAATGTTGCGCAGAGTGCGTTTGTGTTGGAAAGGGAGGGGGAGGGTGGGCGCTGAGACGCTCGGCATCGACTTCTCCACGATCTGTCTCATACCTGCAGAATGACATAAAATTTGGTACAGTTCTCTGGTTTAAAAGCCATTACGTAAAAGTGGAAATCCTCGTTTTCCTTTTAAAAATTGTGTAAATGCCGATTCATAACATCAAAACTCATCCAAAAAGCGGGAAAGAAATGGTTTCGTACATTTTTTCCCATTTAAGACAGAATTTTTCATTTGTTTTCGGTATTTTTGCAGCGTTATTATTTTAATGCTGTCAGCCAAAAAAGAAAACATATCACCGATGCTCTCATCAGGGATGATAGCTAAAACCAAAGCAGGACTTCAGGTTAATACAACGATGCTTGACACTCCATCGTAGTGGCTCTACTAGGTTTGGCTTCGCTGCATAACTGTGTCTACCGTCCCTTTTCGTAGCTGTCTTGGTGGGTTATTTTTGCCGTTTAAATTAATCCAAAAAATATATTCAACAAAACGAATAGCTTGTGGTTTCCGCCGAAACTAGTGTGGTATCAATAAAATATGGACACATCATAGGAAAAAAAAAAAAACAAGCACATCTGCAGAAGGAAAGTTCGTACTTTTTATGTTATTTCAAGTATCGTTTTTACGCCCCCTCTAAAATTTTTGGGGGGGCAGTTGCCCACCCTGCCCCCCCCCGGTAGCTACGGCCCTGGTCAAGGTACACTCAGATGACGTACATGTAAGATCGTTGATATATATTATGAACAAGACTGGTCCTAGAATAGAACCTTGGGCGTCAGGTCTGACGCAGTAGAGCCTATTATAACTTGATGAGTGCGATTGCAAAGAAAATCCTCAATCCAATTTAGTACACTACTCGATATACCCACATGTTTTAGTTTAGCAATTAATTTAGAGTGAACGACTGATTCGAATGTCTTAGCAAAGTCAATGAAAACAATATCTGTTGGAATACCTTTGTCCACTGACGATGTCCAATCCTCGAGCGCAGAAAGCAATTGTAATGTAGAACGCCGTGGTACGAACCCAAATTGGTCATTGGAAAGTGTAGCGTTTTCATCCAGAAAAGAGACGATGTGGTTTCTGATAATGTGCTCCATAACCTTGCATGGCACACAGGTGAGTGCAATCGGTCGGTAATTTTTGGGGTCCGAGGCATTCCCGTTTTTGAAAATAAGGATTGCTCGAACGGATTTCCACACAATTAGACTGGAAGAAAAAACCAAAAAACTAACTTTCAACGACAAATGTTGAGACATTTTGCCGGGCGGTTTTACCGGGCGGTTTTACCTTAATTTTGGCATGCTGAATCCGAATCAGCCCGGTGCCAAGTCGAATTGCTCCTCCCAAGTCCGAAATTCAAGATGGCGTCCAAAAATGGCGGCCAAAAAAATATTGTTGCTTCTAGCGCCTAAACCGTTCATCCGATCGAAAACAAACCGGTTACCAATTGTATTCAGAATAAAATTTCCTTCAGAAAACTTTCTATCCGTATTTTTCGTAAAATTTACCCTTCTGGTCGAAATTCGTCATTTAAAGTTCTATTAGGCCATTTATGTATGTTACAGATACAACAGCGCACATGTGTATTATAATTCCTGACTTTAAAGAGATGCAATGTTAGTTCTAATTAAGAACCACTAACATAATTGGGATTAAGTGAAAGGTGAAGATGTATATTTTGCAGCAAGGGTAATTTCCCCGATTTATTTTAGTTAGAATCTAAGCTACAACAATTGATCTACATTGTAGCGCTTTGGTTTTTGGGTCGTTTTACGATAAGTTCAATCTTTAAACTGGTGCAGTAGTCGTTCTAAATTAAATAAATGAATGTAATTAGGCTTAAATGAAAGATGAAGATGTATATTTTCCAAAAAGGGTAATTAAAACGATTTATTTGAATTAGGCGCTAAGTTACGGCAGTTTATCTACGATGTAGCGCTTTGATTTTTGGGTTGTTTTACGATAAGTTTCATCTTCAAAGTGGTTCAGTAGTCGTTCTAAATTAGATAAATGGATGTAATTAGGCTTAAATGAAATATGAAGATGTATATTTTCCAACAAGGGGAATTAAAACGATTTATTTTAATTAGGAGCTAAGCTACGGTAGTTTATCTACGATGTAGCGCTTTGATTTTTGAGTAGTTTTACGATAAGGTCCATCTTTAAACTGGTGTGGTAGTCGTTTATATTAGATAAATGGATGTAATTAGGCTTAAGTGAAAGGTGAAGATGTATATTTCCCAACAAGGGTAATTAAAACGATTTATTTTAATTAGAAGTTAAGCTACGGCAGTTTATCTACGATATAGCGGTTTGATTTTTGTATCATTTTACGATAAGTTCCATCTTCAAACTGGTGTAATAGTCGTTCTAAATTAGATATATAGATGTAATTAGGCTTAAATGAAAGATAAAGATAAATATTTTCCAATAAGGGTATTTAAAACTATTTATTTTTATTAGGCGCTAAGCTACGATAATTATTCCACAGTATAGTGATATGCTTTTTGTGTCAGTTTATCACAAGTTCTATCTTTAAACTGCTACAGCAGCCGTTATAACTCAGATACAAAATCAAATTTTTCCCTCATGAGAAACGGCTTTGTTACCTATATAAATGTTGCAAAAACTATTTCACGCAGGATGCTCGAATATAGTGAGAAGGTAGAGTGAGGAGGCATGTTCTTTTAACGTCTACTCTGGTAAACTAGTAAAACAGCGTGAGTGTTGTTATATCTAGACCACACGCTAGTGTGTCGCGCCAAATTAGGCAACAAACACCGCATCAATTCATTTGCCGAGGACGTAAACCATTGTAGCCACAACGTGTCTTATATCCTGAAGCATAGTTGGGCATATCTCAGGCACTTGGGGAAAAATAATAATGCAGTACAAAAGCTTAAATTGTGGTAAAATAGAGAACAATGACCCACCCGACAAAAATTAACTGCTGTAGGAATGTCAGCTAAGTGGCTTTCAATGCAAAATATCACCCTCAATAATGTCGCAAATGTGTTTCTAGTCTGCGCATCCCCATGTTAATTCCCGTAGGGTGATTATACACCGATACCGAAATAGTGGGAAGGCTTCCAGCTGTAAAATTGGACGAATGGCTGCAATACGATACGAACTGAATACCTTTTCTGGTTTATAGCCTTGGGGTGTAACAGGAATGGTGTGGGAGGGCGCATAAGTACGAAAGTATTGTTATAACCATTCTTAGTATTGTCGGCATAGTCTCTGATTGGACGGCCAAAGTTCGGACAATGACAACGTGTATACTGATTTGATTTGATTTGAGTTTATTACGAGAGCTTTACATGGGCATAATCCCTCACGCTCTACTGTAGCCTATAAGCTACCTTAATGCCTAACAAAAAACTCCTTAGCTGCTCACTCCTTCCCCAAAACCCCAGACCACTCACCCTCACACACTGCCACTCACCCTCACACACTACCACTCGCCTGCACACGCTACCATCCACCTCCACACGGTGCAGTAAGCATCACTGGCCTCTCTCACCTCTAAGACGACCTGTACGATTGGAGAAATCGACCACACCACTCACCGCGGCTCGAAGCCCCTGTCTGCGAGCATCCATCCCCAGATCCTCCCTGAGCGACCTATCAGGGATGAAAACAACATGTGTCCGAAAGCTTGCCCACAATGGATATGAGAGAAGAAAGTGTGTCATCCCAGACAGCCTGTCACGCCTACTGGGACGGAGAGCGAAGTACCAGTTGCAGATCCTTAGTCACAACAGGGCAACGTACCACATTAAGTTTGCCCTCACACCCTTCCTTTGCCAAATCGCCCGCAACCTCATTTCCAAACACCACAGAATGGCCGGGTACCCACTGGAAGGAGACCACTACTCCATTCTACAAAGCGGCTCACAACTTCATACCAACATCAACCACAATCGGATGCGCTACACACAGAGAGGCAAACGCCCGCCTCAAGAAAGCAATTCCGGACGCAGAGTCAGACAACACTGTAAACGCGGGGAGACTTGGATCACAACCTTCATCTAAGGCAAAAGAAAGCGCAATAAGCTCGCCCAAAAAAGCCGAAGAGAGACCCGGCAAGGAGAAGTGCCTCTCGTGATGCAGCTCTGGGACAAAGACACCTACTCCTCCCACCCATCGTCCACTGTGGAACAAGGCATCACAATAAATGTGAGGGGTCCCAGGGAGTGGCACACCATCCAAGACCGCTGTCCCTAAACTACACCAGACCCAAGTGTGGAAGGAACAACGAATCTTGGTGTCAGAAATCCTTGTAGTGGCTGGTGGAGCAACAGAGATGCCCCCAAACCAAGCAATCCAAGGCAGCCCCTGTCAGTTCCACCCAACTGCATGAACTCCAACAAAAACAAGCGACAGGGTCATCATTGTCCCTCACAATAGCATGCAAACACAGGGTAAGCAGAAGGTCCTTCGCCCTAATATTCAACAGGTACTAACCCACCTCCACCTGAAGGACCCAAAACTCCATTTGCAGAACCGAGAAATGGCATTGGAAGTCAACACATGCCCTCACATACGAACAGAAATAGTGGTCATCACCAATGGTCGTGCAACAAGACCGTTCATTGTCAAAGACTGAAGGAACCGTAATTCTATTCCATTCCATTCCATCCATAACCGGGATGAGACCATCTCCTTAACAGAGGCGACTTCCTTCTGCCAGGACAGAGTGGGATCTAACCACACTCCGAGGCACCAAACACTACTTGATGCGACCGCCAAGGAGTCACCGACTGTAATGGACCCCGCCAGAGGAGGACCCCTGGAGAAAATCACTAGAACACTGTATACTGAAATGCGTCTCTAGACACACGCTAACGTGTCGTCAGAAATCTAAACAACGTTGCCAAAAAAAATTGTGTCTACGTCCAATTCATGAAAATCAAACAAAATGTCAAAATAAAACCAAAAACTGGTAATGAGGCGGCCACCAAGTTGAGAATGGTTCGGCCTTACTAAGGAGTGATATGAATTAAATAAAACAAAATTAAAAAAATTAAAACAAAACCAAAAACTGGTAAGAGACGACTAAGTTAAAAATGTTTCGGCTCCTCAAAGAAGTGATATGAAATTAAAATATTGGAAAGCTCTTGTTGACGTGGCACTTTATTTCACGTCTGCAGGCTAATTGAGTTGAGTCTAATACACAATTATAAAAAAAAAGAAGTGATATATCAAAAACCAAAACTGGTAAAAAGGCCTGCCAAGTTTCGAATCGTTTGGCCATTCAAAGGAGTGATATCAACAAACCGAAACATTCGCCAAGTTAATTGCAGCGACTAATAGTTCGAAGGTAAATGAAAACTTGAACATTGCTACAGAAGGTAGACGGCATAGTGTTGTTAATGATATCACAAAAGATTGTTTGTTACCTAATAGCAATAAGTGCGTGCTTTGCGCACGCGAGTTTCGCACATGTGCACACATTTTAATGTACAGGTTTTAACTAAATAAAAACCACTTGGAATCCAGCTCTTGGACTGAATATATCTATCGTCTCTTCTCACTTTTCTTCAGTCTTAAGATGAGGTTTCAGGAATTGAAGCAGTAAGCCTTTTTCCAGGCTTTAACTTTTCTCCAGGGCTCTTATCTTTTGGTGGCGTGGGGTATGCAACAGAATTGGGACCAACACTGCCAACATATGGGTGTCAGTGGAACTGGCATTAATATGGACATTGGCAGCCGCAACAGTAGTCGGTAGTCGACATCGAGAGCAGTTGGCACAGGTTGGGGTCAGCCCCCCTCCCCCACTACATGAAACTGTCGGTCGGTAGTGGCCAACAGCACCGTGAGTAGGCAACAGATGAGGATGGTGTTGTGATTAGTGGTAATGACGGGCCAGAAGTGGTGATCAAAGATCGAACAGTAAGGGACACAACGTCAAACAGGAAAGAGGTTGACAACAGATCAGTTACCTCGGAACCAAGCGAAAACCCGCAGGAAGACGTTGAATGGAAGTGGGTCGTAGACGAGATCTATGGCTCACTTCCAAAACTGTTTTGCCCGAAGGTCGTACTCTGCTGGCCCACAAGGAGGGGGACCCGGCGGGTTATTCTTTTGCAAATGCAGACTGTGTATCATGCACTCCACTCAACCATCTACAGTCCCATTTGTTGTTTCAACAAAATTGCTTGTGAAAGGCAGGACAATGCAAGAAAAGAGCAAGGTGTTGTCAACGGTGAGCCCTCTCACCTCTAGACCTTAGCAATGGTCAGTTCTACTTCATGGTGGGAAATGCGGAGGCTCCTAAATTACGGTGCTACCGGCCATTCAAAGAGACAGAGTCAGTCCCGGTAGACTGCCATATGGGTTTGGATTCTTCACTGGCCACGCTCCAGCTCATTAAAGTAGCAACTGGACAGTACGAGGAGGAGGAGGAGAACATGGTCAGGGCTAGCCTCAGGGCCACTTCAGCGACTTACCTGGCCTATTCGGCAGCCACTGCAAAATAAAAGAACTTTTTGGCAGCAAATCTCGACGATCGGAATTTGCTAGACGTTGAAAACGTAGTGACGTTAATGAAGGCATCCGAGTTCCCCCTGCCCCACGAAACTGATGCCACCCTGGCATTCTCTCCCCCCCTACACCTCTTCACTTCCAGGTGGTGCAAGAATCCGACGCCACCTCGGGTGCGTGGAAGTGTATAATGGAGGACAAGTTTGTTTTAAGTGTTGTGTCGCATGGCTACACCCCACGTTTTGTGCGAAGGCCGCCACTTGCTCGTTCTCCACGCAGCAAGCTACCAAATCAGGAGGAATCGGAACAGTACATAGAGGAAGTACATAATCTACTTCGGAAGAGGGCTACGCGAATCACCAGTGGGGACCTCGGGGTTTTTCAGCCAGGCACGTGTGATCCCGAAGAACAACAAAGGTTCCCGTCTGCTATTCATTCTGCGAAAACTCAACGGGTTTATCCATTGTGACCACTTCAAGATGGAGACGTTGGCCTAGATCAGAGAAGCACTCAGACCGTTAGACTTAACTAAGTCTATAACCTTGGAGGACTCCCACCTCCACGTCCCGTTGTACCCGTCGTTGTTCCGCCTCTTCAGGTTGGTGTGCCGGCGGAATATATATCAGTTCGACGTAATTCCCATCGGCTTATGCACAGCTCTGCACGTGTTTACCCTCATGATGCACCCAGTGCTGGGGGCTTTGCATCAGGGCCAGGGGAGGGGGCAGGAATCAGGGTGTTTGCGCTTCTGGATGATTGGCTTGTGGAAAACCCGGGAAAGACAGACCTATTGGCAGACACCAAGAGGTGCACAGATCTTCTCCAGCACCTCGGATTAGGAGTGAACATGTAGAAGATGCAGCACCAACCGAGCCAGACATTAGAGTTCTTAGGAGCATGCTGAAGCGATTCATTGTACACCCGACCACATCCAGAGTGTCGAAAATTCAGAGTGAAGTGCATAATCTCCTTGCGAAAGACGTAGTGACTGCCAGGGACCTTTCTAGGTTCATCGGGTGTCTAGACTCATGCGCGTCACTGGTTCCCCTAGCAGCCTGGTGGTAGCTGCGCCTACACTAGTTCCGGAAGGTAGAGTGGAAGCCGGGGGTCAGCCAGGAAGACTAGGTATCACTACACAACATGGGTGGGGGGGAGGTGATCTTGGGAAAGACCAGGCAGCCAGAGTCTGGTCGGAAGAAGAGAGAGGACTCCACATACACGTCCTGGAACTCAGAACCGTGCACCTTGCCTTGGTCACCAGGACGACACAGGTGAGGAGATCGACTGAGACAGTGCTATTAAACAATATGTCAGCAGTATCTCACGTCAAGCAACAAGGGGACGTCTCAAGTTGCCCTCATTGTCAAGTTGGGAAAATCTTCCAACTTTGTGTGGACTTTTAGGAGACACAAGGGCTGCGACAAATCGCAGGGCGACTGAATGTGCTAGCGGATGAGTTGTCAAGGGAGGGCTCCTTCCTACGACAGAGTCGGCCTCCAACCAGCTGTGTGCCAGATGCTGTTCAATCAGTAGGGGACCGTGACAGTGGATCTGTTCGCAACGTAAGCGAACACTCAACTCCCAGTGTTCAATGCCCACTACCCGGGCGAGAGAACGATGGCGATGGACAGCCTCAGTGTACCCTAGGACAACCTTCACGCATACCTGTTTCCCCCTTCAACCTTCTGCAGACAGTACACAATAATATCAGGCTGTCTCCAGGGAATTTCATCCTGACAGTGCCATTCTGGGAGACGGCCCTATGGTTCGTGGACTTGGTGACAGCGGCCAGAGAGGCGCCGGTCCCACTCCCCGAGTCGACAACTCTCCTGACTCAGAGGTCAGGAAAAGTGAGACACGAGAACCTAGCTGCTCTTCACTACGTAAACGGGAGGAGTCTCTCAGGGTGGAGCTGTGTAAAGGGTTTTTTTTTTGAGTGAGGTACCCGTGCAAGCACTAGAATGTCATCGTGAATCAACAATAAAGGTGTACGAGGGAAAATGGAGGGGCTGGCATGAATGGAGTAACATTACGAACGTGTAGGCCATCAGTTCAACAACAGCGCGAGTTTTTCGAACATCTGTTCAGCCAAGGGTTGTCACCAATTGCCATTAAAGAATACAGGGAAGCAAACAACTCGGTCCTCTCCCTGACAGGAGACACATCAATATTGTCAAACCCCATTATTTCGAGACTGGTGCAGTAATTTTGCGTACTTAGACTGTGGGTTAGGAAACTGTACCCCCCTCCCCACCATGGGACCTCTCGCGGGTACTCCATTTCCTTTGGAGCCACCATTCGAACGGCTTCAGTGGGGCGTCATTTTTATTGTTAACACGTAAAACGGTGTTTCTTTTAATGCTGGCTACAGCGGCTAGACAGAACAAGTAGGCAGCATTGGCAAGAGGGAAGGAATTCATTAGATATAATAGTAATTGATCGAAGGTATCCTTCTGGCATATGCCAGACTTCAGAGTTAAGAATCTGAAGCCGGACGAGTTCTCTTCACCAATTGTGGTGTCAGCCCTGTCACTATTGTTGTGATAGGAGTGCATAGTAGGTGGCTCGACGCGCGAGACGGCCACAACGGGTCAGATTGTCAAGTGGGTCTGTCAACTGATCGAGGATGAACACACACCAGTGACAAGACCACAGGGGAGATAACCCATGCACACAAACAGCGGGCCATGGCAACATCATGGGCTTTCGCAGCAGGTGCACCATTGGAGGAAGTGTTGGAAGCGGACTGATGGAAGCACAGGAACACTTTCATCGCCCACTACCTTAGAGACGTTGACACATCTACGTCAGCAAGCAGAGGCTAAGAATTTGTGGCGGAAGGGCGTGTGGTCAGAAAGCGATAGGTTAGGGTTAAGAATTGTTGGTACATTTGAGTAAGGTGGAGTTTAGCTCATTCCTTCCACTATTACCTTGCTAGGTGTAGGTTCGACATCTGTGGGTGTGACAAAGTCAGCATAAAATACAGGTAAATATTTTAGGATAGCAGTAAATATGGGGCTTTATCCCTAAAAATAGTTTTTACTTATCCTGAAATATTTATATGGGTAGAACCTTCACGCCTCCCGCATCGAACTACCCTTCACGGGGATGGTGAGACAACCTGTGAACTAGAGCGGGAAATGGGGCACCCCAGATAGCATCATGCAAGGGCCTATTATACCGAAAGTTTATTAAATGTTAGGACGGAAATCATTTCCAGACGGAAACCATAAAATTACAGGAAAGTATTTTAGGATAAGTAAAAACTGTTTTTAGGGGTAAAACCCCATTTTTCTGTATTGGATTAACTCCCAATAAATTCGGTATTTGGTTCTGTTCCAGTGGATCCGTGATTACAACAAATAATGCTGTAATCACACAAAAGGTATTAAGAGTAATAGTATACACAAGAAGAAAACCAGTCTACAGACTACCCTCTTGGTCTATATTATTGTAATTCGTGAAGCATTATGACTTTAATCGCTAGTCAGGTTCAGAATGCTTGAAGTAACTGACTGTCTGTCTTTGCTAATACAGTTTAAACTACAGTCAACGTGTTTATGTAAGTGCAATCAATGTATTAGGCAAATACCATACCAAGCGCAAACAAATTAATTAGTCCAGCAAACAAATTTAATTATTGTTTAGTTTTTTATAGCTTTATTTGTCTTAGAAATAATTATTATGTTATTTCTATTGTATCATTTTCACTGATGGCTCATTGTAAAGTTTTTGTTGCGGAAATGTCCTGTATGAAAATTGTCATCATAGTTATTAACTGTGTGCACAGCCACAGTTTTAGAATGCACTATGTTAGCATGGCGTCACCACCATGTAACATTATAGTCACTAAATACCATAACTGATATTGGCCTTGTTAACAATGACTAAGAATAATTAAAGGATGATGCTATAGCATGATCAGAATACTAAGTATCAGCCTTCATCAGCATGAAAGTAAAACTACTGCAATCATGTTAAAGCGACAAGGATGTAACCATTCAAGTCTTAAAACTCGTTCATGCACACACAAAGAGGAAATAAGAAGAAAGTACAGTGAAGTGAACACGTGGTTGTTTGTTTATTCAAGCATGTGTGAATAAAATGAAAAGTAATTTTAGTTCAAACCACAACTGCAACGTGCTCATGTCATATGACACTCGAGCACTGTGGCAGGGATTGGAGAGGGTCAAACACGAATAGTCCATTATGCCATGCGTCGGTCATTAAGACAACGGGACCTTTGTGGGTGCCCTGAAAAAATTAAAGGCATTTACTGCTTCTCCTCACAACAAATGTAAGGCGTAACATTGGGACGGAACCATCCTCAGATTATCAACTAGGCTGAATTTGATAATGAACAAGGAATTTCCAGTTCTGAGATAAATTTTATCAAGGATCACATCATAGTGACAATCAGAAGTTGAGTAGGCATAAACTGGCCTCAAAGAATTTCTATGAACTACAGCGTGAGCACCACTTCCTAGGGAACATGTACTATGATCTAATCAGATGTATGCAGAAGTGGAGTCTTGTAAAAGGTCTTGAGTTGCCAGCCTACAGGCACCAATGCCAACAACCAAGGAGTTTCACTGATGTTGGTCGAAAATATGTTGAATCTATCTGCCTATTTAAGTCCAAAGAGATCTTCATGGCCTGGAAATATAGGTTGGAGAATGAGACTGGTACCAGAAAAAAAGGAATCGACTCAGTTAACGATGACTAATTTACTGCAAGTGTTTAAACAATACCTCTTGGTTGAAGTAATAATACAACACAAGACCCACCCATGTACTCCACACGTTAACACGATAGCAGAACGCCTTAACTAAGCTTTACCTGTGAGGGGAAAAGTGTGCACTGCGTAATCCATGCACAATGCAGAAGTTGAAATACTCGCTAAGAAATAGTTATTCCAGCTATAGGAGGAAGAAAAATGAGTGTGTTTAACTTCCAGAAAATTGTTGCCGTTGAAGTGTAACTATAAGCCCAAAGTACAGATATGAAGTGTATGACGCGAGTTCCATGTGCAAAGATTTACCTAGTAGAAGAAAGGCTGTTGAAGGAGTGGAGTATGTTCAGTTGTTCATAGTAACACATGGCTGGCTAATTCGTAACACAAGGAGTCAGTAAAGATGAAGTGGGAGCGACTGGAGCCACCAGAACCTACATTAATTCCAGAGCCACCAGAAGGACCAGTATTGATCTCTGTATGACACCATGACCCACACGGTGGCTGTAATTTTGAAACTGCTAAATGGGTAACTAAGGATAGTAACAGACAGAACAACAAAGATAGAGTCAGGCTGGAACAGGCCATGTTCTCTACGACTAGTATTAGCAGACTGTACAAGAGATGCAGTCAGAGGCACTTCAAGAGGTCCAAACCCAGGAAAAGATGACCAGGATGTCGTCATTCTTCTCTGCACGGAATTGCCAAGCATGAACGACATGTTAAAATTGTTTGAGCTATGGGAGTTTTGTCAAGAAACGTTTATGTGGAGGTGGGAGAAAGCCACCTAATGAAATGAGATAGCACATCACCTGAGAATTAATTAAAATTAAATTAAATTAAAGTCGAATTACAATTAGGATGAAACATTCAACGAAAGAGGAAGTAACAATGTTGCTGAGGAAACTGTTGCCAAGGTGAGAGTGATAGTTGATTGTCCAAGGACTCAAGGAACCAAAGTAATTACCAAAGCAAGACAGGCTCAGCGTTCCTTGGGAGTCAGAACACTAGTGGGGGATACATCGAGCAAAATTTCCCAGTTACCATTTAGACTTAAGTGTCCAAGCTTCCAGATCACAATGATTGTAGCAACAATGATGACTTGAGCTTATGAGCCCACTTGTTACATTTACAGGAGTTGGAAATCAAAACAAGGTTCCCAGCTAACTAGAAGTTGTTCAGAGAGCTTCAGCATCAACACTGTACGACAGTAGGCTAGTTTGTGTGTGTGTGTCCATGTTTGTGTTGTCAGCTACTTTGTGTCCAAGACTCACTCTACATTTATGATAAGGTAGATCACTTATTATGCCTCATGTTGTCTCACAGATTTCTACTGCTACACTGATTGATAGTGCTACAATTCTTAAGTACACGCTTGACAGTGGCTACTCTACAGATTGTGAAAAGTATTATTGTTGGCCCCAATCGATGCTGATAGGCTTATGTACATGATGTCACACACACCTACTAATCATTGATTGAATACGGGTCTCCACGATCATGTATTACAAACAATACGACAATATTTTCATAATTTCTGCCTCTTAACATTTTATCATTATATTGAAGTTTGTCACTATTGGAAATTGAAGACTACAAAGTACAAAAGTAGTACATAACAGCAAATGTTTTTTACAGTCAGTTAAAGTTACCAGATTTACATTTGTCAGCAATATCATCCTTGCTCACTGTGATTACGTGTACAAAGGAATTATACGAATTGGCAGTCAACCTATAATATACACTAATTAGTAATTACTAATAAGCTAGGTGTTAAATCACAAGATTAATAACTTAGATACGAGCATAATTATGGAAATCCGTTAAGAACAAGGATCACTATTATTAAGGCTCTGTCCTAGTCGTTGGTGGGTAGGCACTCGGGGTCAGACTGGCCAGGCACCTTTTGGTTGCTACTCTTTTGGCGCCCCTTGGGTAGCCTTTTTTTTTTACCCCTTCCGGAAGAAAAATGAATGCTTTTCCACTGGTGAACTTTTCTTTCAGGCACAAATCCCCTTCTTTCTCTTTTTCCTTCCCCTTACTTACCTTTTCAACGCCTTTGTTAAACTCCTCCCCTGCCCCTCCCCTCTCCCAAAAAATAAAGACCCACGCCAGCCAAGAAAGAAGTCCATGAAACAGTCATTCTTTGATGTATAATATGTGCATTGAAGAATGCCTTTCGAATCCAGTAGAATCTCACAATAAGCAAAGGGGGCTCTTCTCTAGACAATGCTTGGGGACTTTAGAAATCTCTCCAAACCCGTCAGACTTTAGATCCTGGTAAAACGCATGGTGCCCCTACAACATCATTTGTATAAATGGCAGAGGTGGCCTTTGCTATCGAGCCGACTCTGTAGGCACCCTATTCTGCTTATTTTTGTATTACAAAGTACATCCAACTTTTAACGAAATTTAGAGGATGTCGCACGCCACACAAATTGTTTTTTTTGTCTGTTCTATATCTGATCTGCATGAAAACTGCACTGTTGTAACGAAGAGCATTTCACTCGTATGGAAAAGTTGGGTTCGCAAGTTCCTCTGGAATAAATAAAGTAGACAATAGTATAAAGTGGAGAAGGTTTTAGACTAACGAAACTTTAAATCTGAATTGATTATTTTAATTTTTTTAAAGAACACGTAGCTGTTAGGCTACGGTTGGCAATCTAATGATTACTGACAAAGTTTGAGAGTTATTTGGTCGTAGTATATAGGGGCTTACAGATCGTATGTGAGTGCGGGAATTGGACAGGATCTTTGTCTTGGGTACCAGTGCACTAGACCAGAGATTTTCAACCTTTTTTGGCCCGAGGTACCTTTCGAATTTTTTGCGGACTCAATGTCACCCCTGCAGCAAAGTTGAAGAGCTTTTTTCAAGCAAAAAGACATTGCTTCCTCTATGAACATGGCCGTGCGTATACCCAACAAAACACATCATTGTTTATCAAGACACACGCAAGAAAATGCCAGCCAAGATAAACGATAACATCCAGATAATATATTACTAACAAAAACGTCAAGTGTGCCGTATAAAAGGGGGTCATATGATTGAAGTTTCACTTTACTTGTTAAAATGTACACGGATAAAATTTGGATAATTTTTAATTGAAATAATCAAGTGTACAATTCAGAAAATTGCATCTGTTTAAGTGCTGTTGTGCTTTACGTTTTAAATATATGATAGGTAAAGCACAACAGCACTTAAACAGATGCAATTTTCTCAATTGTAAATTTGATTATTTCAATTAAAAATTATCCAAATTTTATCCGTGTACATTTTAACAAGTAAAGT
>JAHWFP010112979.1:0-16247 GCA_023313725.1 Lithobius niger
TCAAGCTACAGACTAGTCACAAGTCTAACTGGTGACCATACACTGCTCTGTTTAACGTTGGTGCCCAGTTCATGTATGGCACAGCGTGACCTCTGATTCAGACGCCCTGTGAGCCGCAGAGCCACCTTAATGAATCTCCCTGCGCCTATCGTTCCCATCTCTGATTCTATCGGTCCGAAATAACAGGCGAGGCGAATCGATCGGGCGACTGGGGAAAAACGGCCGTGATGAGGGCCATTCCAAGTTTCCAAGATGGCGGCCTCTTCGATGGCTCTTGGGTTTCCCGGTGGCTCGGCTTGGTCGGGTGGGCGATACGAGAACTCTCCAGGCGCTCGGTGGCGTTCTAGCGCTATCGGCGGACGGATGGGCCAGCTTGCGTTAGGCATCCAAGATTCGATCTTATCTTTTGCTTTTCGCCCATTTCCTTGCTCGATTCATCATATAAAAATCAGGAGCGAAGCGAGGGATGGAAACCACACAGGAACGATGTCGAGCTCATACACAAACACTCGTGCGTTCATACACACGCACCAACTACACACTCGAACCACTTAACAAACAAAAGGCATTAAAAGAGAGACAACATCAGCTAATGTTTCCCCGTCTCGATCTGTTAAAGATTCATTCTCTCGGGGCTAAAAATATTATGAGGAAATTGAAATGGTGAGCGTCGAATGGTGCGGCGAAAGGAGAGGTGGATGCCAAACACGAGCTTCAGGTTCGTCCTATGATGAAATACACTGAAACATTTGGGTGGGATAATGATGTTGACAATCTTGAGGTTAGATAATTTTCGTTTGATGGTTTGCGTTAAAGACTTACTATACCATGCCAGTGTGGATGATGCTGCGCAGTAAACTGACTCTCTGCACAGAGATTATACTAAAACTTCAGCATTTACAAACATAAAGTATCAGTATTTACTAACTGAATTAATGATCGACTGTGTTTAATGACACCCACAGCCACATAAAATACGAAAGAAATCCACATCGGCCATTTGTGGTGACAAGAGACATTATCTGACTGTATATATTGTTTGGTTGCTAAAAGATCGTCGTGGGCTTAGTCGGTTCTAAGAGCTATAAAGGGTAGCTCTAGATTTAGTTATTGCAAGCAATTGGGGTAATTTCCTTCCAATTTATTTAAGGCTACAAGTTATACCAGATTCAGTTTTTGTACCACTGTTTTCATAACTAGTTGGTCTGATCGGTATGACGACTTACTAAAGATGTTAGTAACTTCATTATCTGTTGTTTGAAGGATTATATGGTTTTTGGACATCTACAACAAGAGAACACGAGTGTGAGTATAGTGTTGACATGTTACTCACAAGCACACCATACACATTAATTGCCTCTGGTTCAAATGATTCAAAGGATCTATCAACAAGGCACAATATGAACAGATAACGATCTGAACCAATGCACTATAACCTTCTAAAGAAGCATTGAACTTTATCTTGTTTTTAAACAAGTTAACTGTTCTTTGTTAAGCAGAACTCTGGAGCACCACGGCAGGCTTTAAACTCCAACGCAAACATGTACACAATGATGACTGAAATTCGAGTAGTTTCTGGAAACAAAGGGTTACCTATTATGCTTGATGTTCTGTTTTCCATGTTGAAAGGTAACATAAAGCGTGTTCCACCTTTTCTTTTGCCTAGTAATTACAAACTGCAGCAACACTTTGGAAAGTAAAATGAATAGCGGCCTTACCATAACAGATCTAAAGCTTCCTACTAGTTTGGGTTTAATATTTCGAACTAATTGACAAAGGATATTGTGCTGAGTACAGGTGTCTATGAATACAATGAAAGAAGGTACGTTTGGGATGCTGCCTTAGGTTTGGAGCTCACAGACACTGATACGGAATTCATCAAAAAGGAGTTAGAACCGGCCCAGGTTTTTTTTCTTCACCATGTCCACCCTACTAATTTTTAAGACACTGCTTCAATATTCCTGGGCCCAACCAGTAATGAAACAGCGACATGTTTTTAACTTGCCTCAGGAAGCAGAAGGCCTTAGCATCGCAGTCTTAGCAGAGTGCCAATCAAACCGACCATTACCTTTGCCTCATTACATCAGCGATGCAAAAAGTCTTATCCTTCACCAGTACCCAACCACAAGCAAAGCAACTCAGGATAAAAACATATTCAGGCAAGGAGGAATAAATGTAGAAAATCATTGGTATTCAATTCGCCATCCATAGTGTGATGGTATGGTACATGGTCCATCTCCGGGACACGACCAACGTTTTAGTCCCATCTTTATTCGAACCAGTAAAGCATATCCAGTCATTCACTTGCCGATTCAATAATCAAGTAATGCTGTGCTATGTTCTTTAAAATTTCAATCAATTTTAAATTGTCGGCAAAACTTTACGGACTAAGTAACAATCCAAGTTCAGCGGGAATTCGCTCGTAAATGAGTTTACCTATAAGTAGCCAGCAGCGAAATTTGGTATGGGTTTCTCTAGAGAAAAGGGCAAGGAGTTTACAGAATGTTCCACCTTCCTCCCGTTGAAATGTGAATCAATATGAAACCTGCGCTCCTTGTTTCCTCACCCGGTAATTACAGACCGCTGCGATAATGAGGGCGATACACTTTTAGGGGAACACACAACAGGAGGAGGAGGCATCCTACACTTTTAATGTATTAATTTTCGCTGAAAATTACTGGGGCTGTGAATTACCGGAGTGAGGAAGCAGTGGTTAGTGGAAGGAAGGAAGGAGGACTGGGAGATATGACATCGATGGGAGGCTACACAAGACAAGCTCAACTCGGGTCTTTGATCTTGATATTTCTTGTTTGTTTGAGGTTTTCAGTGACGCGGAGCATGAACAATGCAGAAGGCACTACTTATGCGTCTGTTTGTTTGTCTCCATAATTACTTCCGAAGCCGTTGTTTGATTAATTCAAATTTTACACATGAATTCTACACTTTATCCGTAGAGTTAAGTTCAAAATACCAATAAATGTGGGCAATAAGTTATACGGAAAATGATGTTAAAGATCAATATTGATCAATGCATTTACTTGCGTTAAATGCAGAAGATGTGCTTGCCTTTGATCGTAGCATGCGCAGGCGGGCGGTCCAGCTAAATCCGAGAGTCGAGCTGTCATAACAAGGGTCCAGTTTATTGCTTTTAATGCATAATTTTCGCAAATCTTCGAAGACGTCGGCCAACAGAAACATCTGTTAGACATTTTGGACCTGTAACATACCCAGAAACGGACTCATTTGCAGTTTGCGCGTGCTTTTGAAACGCTAAATGCTCAATCACAGAGATAGTTAGGTGCTGAGCAGAGATTTGCTGAAAGGAAACTGTTCAAGTCAGCCAAAGTTTTTCCTGAAGGTGGGTAAGCAGCACATAAATTTCGAAGCAGGCCTGGCAGTACAAATCTAACTGGAATTTGTTGGTCATCAGCCACATGGAGATGACACAGGGATGACGGGCCTTGGGTGTGTCTGATTGGGTTCAATATGTAGTTCGATTTCTTCCGCTACAATGCATAAGAGTCACAGACGACTAACGCCTAATATTCGACTGAAGAGTCACAAAGAGTAATCTTCAGGCAGAATACGATTTTGACTAATGTTCATTTATCTCATTTAATCTCATTTATCTCATTTAATGCAATATAAACTTAAAAAGTGCAGAAGAGCAGAATGTAATGAAAAAAGAAAAATATAATAGATTAGATCTAGAATCTAACGTCATACAAGAACGTAACAAGCTTCACAAGATGCCTTGATAATCTTCAAGGATTTCTAGCAGCATTTTTTTTATAACATTATACCATGCGCAACGGCTGTTTGCTGTGACGTCACCATGAGTTAGCCAATGACGAACGAGAACAACGGCTGTTTGGCCATCTGATTGGACTAGCCCAATCACGTGACGTGCACGTCACAGCAAACAGCCATTGCGCGTGGTATAAACTGAACTGAGAAACGTCTGGTTCAAAAACTCCATTCTATTTCCCTTTAACTGTGACTTTTTTCTGCAGCATCGCTCACGTATTCAAGAAACGACTCAGCTTTTTCAACACAGTCACGTAAAAGCAGTGGGGCGGCACCATAGAATGTTAACAGGGAAAGACAATAAAAGTTTCCTGTAGGAATTGAAACATCCACCTGTCTGGTTTTGCAAGAAAGAGAAAGATAAAATGGCGGAACGAATTTCATTTTATGGCCTTAGGAGTGCCAAAAAGCTTTCATGTCATAACTACTAGGTTTGACGACACGCTCACATCGTGAAATTGGTTGGTCATTTCAGAAGCACGCTAGTAATTGGTGCGTCACAAAGAGCTTTGCATTAACGATAGAATTTCGTGATAAAATTCTCTAAATA
Organism: Lithobius niger; assembly: GCA_023313725.1. Lineage (NCBI taxonomy): Eukaryota > Metazoa > Arthropoda > Chilopoda > Lithobiomorpha > Lithobiidae > Lithobius > Lithobius niger. Next base: position 4,358 of record JAHWFP010112979.1, read on the forward strand.
CGTCAGTGAACGTTAGCTCAAGCAGACTGCATAAGGAATCGAGGCTCTACTAGACTGGAATGGGATATGTGCATGGCCAACCGGAAAGTGGTAGATAATCTATTTGCCATGATATTGTGAACGATACGTGGATGGCGACTGATGCTTTAGGGTGCATTGATAGCTAGGTTATTAAGGCCAACCTCAGTCACAGTGGAGTGGTCCGGATTGCCACTGCGCCACACATTACAGACATGTTAAAGAAACACCACGATTAATGAATAAACTGTAAAAATCAGCTTAAAAGCATCGTACAAAACCTACTCCAGATCTAGATCTTATCGTATATCTTCACCTCCTGCAAAAATTTAAAAAAACATATAGGAGGATAGACTCATCACCCACTTGAACCACTTGTATCGCGGAAAATGGAAACGCCAATTAACACCATCAAGATGGTGACAGTCTCCAAGCCCGTGATGAACCATAAATGGCCAGTGACACCAGTGACATTCAAGAGGGGTATCCCTCCTAAAAAGCTATGATAAGGTTGGTGCGTCCATTACACAACCGGGACAACACCACGTCATCTCGGTGAATGTGGCGACAATCCGAGTGACATGAAGAGTGCCTTACTCAGTGCCAGAGCTAGAGTGGTCGCCTGCGAGACTAGTGAACGCCAGATTGAATCCCTCGACTGTCCAAGGTACTTATGAGACTTGAAAAATCAGTCGCCTAATTATGTGGAAGACCTAATTTTGCTTTTTTCAACCGATCAGTTCCTGGAAATGAACCATTGTATGTACTCAACTTGGAATCCCATGGACTGAAACGAAATTTTCCCTAATATACGAATTAATTTGCGAAATTGGGAGGATTAACTTCAGATACCCCCTGATAGAGCAAAGATGCACAAGAAACATAAGAAGACACTGCTTTAATTTTTAACCATATTTACAACATTCTGGTCTTGTTCATCTGTAAAACAACAACAAACTTGCACTCAGAGAACAATAAAAGTTATAAACCCTAACGGTTTACAAAATAAAAGTGTTACTTATAATAAAATGAAAAAAAAACAGCTCATGAGTTAAGCACTGTCCGCCATCTTGTTACATGATAACATTAAATGATAAAAGGGTTATTAAAATTTTACAGAGTTAACTGAGAGGGAACTGAACAATGTGCTCCACCTTTCAATTTCAGGAACCTTTATTTTCATCACATTCATTACTCGTGTTTCCTGAAAAAAAAACACTTAAATACGTTTTTTCAAATGAAAAAATGAACACATTGTTCAATTCTCTCCTAGTTAACTTTGCGTAATTTTTTTGCATTCTTTTTAATGATATAACGTAGCAAGAAGGCGGACAATGCTTGACTCGCGAACCATTTGGGTCCTCGTTTTTTGTCATTTTATTGAAAGTAGCTTTTATTTTGTAAATCATTCGGGTTTTTAACTTTTATTGTTCTCTGAGCGCATGTTTGTTGTTGTTTTTCGCTGTAAATTATACAAAGGAAAGAGGAAAAAAAGACACGCAACGAAAATCATAAACTAGAAATAACCCGATACAGTAAGCCACCTTTGTGCATATATGGAGCTTTTCCCCTTTTCCCCTCACTCGTCCCTCACGTTTGGCGATGCCATCGGGGACCACTGTGTCCCTGGTAGGTCTAACCTTGGTGGTAAGGCATTCGTGACCCCAACCCTAGACCATCAACTCTTCCTTTGCAGCCGGGCAACCGTCTTCGTTTTAAACTTTTAAACGTGCAATTTTTAATTTTTGTTTTAAATTCAGATGGCAGTTAGTGACCACCAGGTCCTTGCCATTCCGGTTGAATTTGCAACAAACTAAACTTATAAATACAGATGCAAACCTATTTACGTTGCCATTTAGACTTATATGTTAGACTGCCTGAGCGGGGATTCAAACCCAGTCAGTACCTTTGGGACCAAAGGCCGAAGTCCAACCGCTGAGCTATACTGACACGACCAAACGGAAACGTACATAGGCAGCATTTAACACGTGCATAAATACATATAAACATACACTTTCCAATCGCCACTAAAGGGACGCTTATTTGCCGCGCCACACTCCACGTGAAACGAATGGAACACTTAAACGTGAAATAAGGACTAACAGAACGGAAAGCCGACGGCTCAAGAGTCTAACAAATACAGATGCAAATCATACCTTTATGCACTTACGTTTTGTCGGAGTGGCATGAACCGGATTCGATCTGGCAACCCAATTCGTCCCTAGATCACTCGGGACTGTATCATTTTCGCTGTTTGGCTGGTTTTCCTGTTTTCTTTGATAATTTGCATCGATTTGTAGTTATTTATTTAATCCTTGGTTGAGCATTGGTATATATTTGTCTTCCTTCTCCATTGCCTATGGCTGCAAGCATTCTCGGTCGAATGGAGCCCTGGTCACTGCTGTGACCTTAATAACTAGTTCAGTGAGTCATCTTTATGCCAGTGGAGGAGCTGCCATAGCGATAGAGGTGCTATGTCTGTGATCTGGGGACGAATTGGGTTGCCAGTTCGAATCTGGGTGAAGCCACTCCGACGAAACGTAAGTGCATACAGGCGGCTTACTGTACTACGTTATTTCTAGTGTATGATTTTCGTTGTTTGGCATGTTTTTGTCTTTCCTCTATCTTCATCTTACGTTGCTTAAGAAATTTTCCCTATTCACCAGAAGGGGAGTTGTGATCTGCCCGTTTTTACTTTGTCGTGGTCATATTTGATAGCCCCACAATTTCAACTGCAATGCGACGGTTTGGCGATTTCCAGGAACTTCATGTTTCGTTTATAAACCACGACGGCGGATGGGTCCTTTGGGTTTTGAATTATGTATAGTCCGAATTATGTTTGTTAGTGCACGGAACATTATCCACGCTTCGGGGACTTTGAATCATATTATAATAACTTCCTTTTGATTTCGGAGCTCAACAACAAAAGAGGAGATGAACGTGCATATAAAATCTCAGTTTGTTTTCTTTCCCCCCGTTTCAGTAACGCGGCAGCAGCACTTTCTTTGATTATACGGTTAGTGCGTCTCTTTTCATTAGTAAACCTGTCATAACCGTACACACAAAGGCACCGTCTGGGAAAACTTTAGCGAAAATGAAAGAAGAAAAAAAAAACCACCGCTTTGTTTCGGCTTCGTTTATTTTCGGTAAACATCCGTTTGTCGCCAAGCATGTAGCCATGCAGCCAGGTGTATAGGCGCAAGTACGCATGGTTGCCAAGCTCGAATTCTCCACAGAATAAAGCCAAGCTTGCACACCAACCTGCAGCAAGGATGTTTATTTATGCGAGGGCTCGGCATGTTGGCATGGCCAACCATCAGACTGCTTCGTTATTTTCTCATTACCACTTTATCGAGATTGATCGCGAGAGCTTAGTCGTGTTGCCGCTGAAAAACGCTAAAGAATTATATGGCGGCGCTGCATACATAAAGAGTGAAAGAGAAGGTTGGCGACGAGAGTTTTTAGTCTGGGGGCTCGTAGTTGGGCACGAGGGTACAAACGCTGTACAGAAAGCGCCTGCGCACAAGCAGCTGCAGTATACCAAGGACGAAGGACTTTGCGACGAGGGAAGACCGACCGACATCAAATTTACGACCGTCATAAGGCAAACGGTTCATTAAGCTCCTCACCGGACTGGAACAGGCGATTTCTATTCAAACTGGGGAGTCTTACGTTGCACTCGGCTGGTGGAAACAAAGAAAAGAAGGAGGAAGACGAAGGGAAGAGGAGAGAGAGAGGAACAAAAACGGAAAGCAAAAAAAAAAAAAACTTTCTTCGCTTTATTTCTTGGTCTTTTTCCGACAGTCGTTTGGTCGAGTCGTATATAGGGAAAAGAAGATGCCTTCGTAGAAAGCGCTAACCTGCCAAAAGGTACGAGTGAAGAAAGGAATAGAGTTACATCGTGATTTTGTAGCGATGGAATGAGAACAACTATACTTTCATAAAAGGGCAGAAAGGACAGATTATGTTACTGGATCTTGGTTATGAATGACCAGACTGATGTAGACAGGTCAAAATTGGAATGAATGGCACTGTCTCACTTTTAGCGGGGAACCCAAGGAGCCAAGCGTTCTTCTTTCTACCTCTCCATAAGGAGGAAAAACTAACCAGTGCATCCAACCATCCGTCAGTTTAACTTCGACCTGTTTACTCTTGCCGAAAGGACATTTCTGAGTTTTAACTTTTATAGTCTACGTCACAGAACTCTTTTAATATAACTCCTCCTTTAGATAAGTCACAACAGAGCCATAATACTTTCATTCCGTTTGTGTAAATTCATGCCGTCAAAAAATCATGTGTAAATGACGTTACTTTTAGTTAAGAGTTTCTCACAAGAATTAAAATTACGCAACAAATAAATATAAATACAAACAAAATAAAATAAAAAAACACTGATCAAAACACAATTCTGTTGGGAAACCATCAGAAAACCTCAAAGTTCCCAAAAAACTAGATCCAGTTCGATCTTCTATGATTATACAATTTTTGGGGAGGAACCAGCCGGAAACCTCAGTTGTAAAAAAAGACTGGAATAATTGGAACTCTTAGCTTGTACAAGTTCTGTTGGGGAACCATCAGAAATTTCTGTTTTTTTTGTGTGTGTGCTTGGGGTGGACGAAGGCAATTGACAGAAATAGCAGTGACGCTAATGAAATCTTCTACTGTCTCATCATTTAAGCTACAGAAAAAAACAATAACAGTCGTATCCTAAAGTCACCGTCATCTTCTGCAATCGCACAGGCTACTGGAAGCACAACCCTCGAAAATACTGCACCAATGGAATATTATTCAATGGCGGGGACCAACCGAAAACTACAATAGTGTAAAAGACGGGAGCTAGAAACATTTCTACACGATATGATGAAGTCATTAATAAACACAAATCTGTGTAAATAATACAAAGGTAAATTGGAAATGATGCATCACCGAAAATCAAATACATGAAATAAATACATGAAGATAAATCACCTTCATGTGTTTAAGTTTCACTCAAGTGAAGTTACCCGGACTTGAACTGGCGAACCAGTCCATCAACAGTTGCTCGCCATGCACATTATACTCTCTTGAAAGAGTTTCACTGGAGGCTTATTTCTAATTCTGAAACACCTTAAACACCCTATAGACTGTTCCGTTGGGATCTTCTGCCAACTTCACTTTCTGGTAGGATTCAGCAGAATAAAAGACTGAAGCCAGTAGGATCTCCTACTTAAGTCATTTTCTGGTGAGGAGGTAGCAGAATAAAAGTGTAAAAGACTGGAGCCAATGGGATCTTCTACCTAGCCAACTGCCAGGTCAGGAACCATCAGAATAAAAGTATAAAGTAGTGGAGCCACTAGGATGTTTTACCAAGCTCACTTTATGGTGAAGCACCAGTAGAAAAAAAGCACACAAAAACTGGAGAGACTGAGATCTACTACCAAGCCTACTTTCCGGTGAGGATCATGCAGAATAAAAGTATAAAATAGTGGAGCCAGTGGGATTTTTACAATCACACATTTTCTTGTAGGGGGCGGTAGAAACCCATAACAGAACAAAAAAACTGAAACCAATGGGATATTCTACGACGCATATTTCTGCTCGGGGAAACCTTTACGTTTATGAAAGCTTTTTATATTTAGAAAATGGAAAAATTCATTTACAGAAGCAATAATGTCATCTCATTAATGCTATGTTGCCTCTAAAGTACCTCCACTAGGAAAAGAGCAATTATTTTCCACAGCAAAGTTTTTCTTTCTTTAATGACCTAAAAAAAGCTATCATTCCTTCCCAAGTTTTTTTTTCCCCGGGTCGTATGAATTTTGCAAAAAAAAAAATTCTTTTCAGTTGGAAATGACCTTTTCCGGTTTCGTCGGGGATGACGATGCTGATGACGTTTGGCGACGGAGAAGAAGAGCGAAAGAGCGGTGCACGCTACAGAGAAAGTCTCCTTTTGCCAATTCCTAAGGATATTAATAATGGAAGAGCTGAGGTCGGAGAAGGGGATGAGCGACCACTTAGACCTACGAAACGCGTTCAGTACGCTTGGCTGCAGTTCTCCGGGTGCCGCTGACTGTGCTTTATCAAGATGAATAGGCACACGTGCCAAAAAGAAAATGCTCCCGAGCAACGTAAAGGATATCTGTAACAAAGCACCTGGAGCATGGAGAAAAAGGATCCCTCCATCTTACGGCTCAGTCTTCAATGATGTACGTAGCAAGATTGACCTCCTACGCCCTCGAAAGCACGTACAGCAGGTAACATTCGATGGTGTAAAACAGAAGATGGTAGAGGTGAGCTTTACATTGCCAATCGATGAAGTATAATAACATAAAAATCATCCGGAAAGTGCATAAAATGCAAGAAACACAAGGTTTCAGTCTATAATCAAGACCATTATAGCAGTTGTAGTCGATGGAAAATAAACAAAAACTAGAACAACACTGGAAAAGAGATGTTCCAGTTTGACTTTGAATTATTTACAGATATTTGCGCTTATTTGTGTCTTCACAAAACGTGTAGAAGTCCCCCTAGCTCCAGTCTTTTACACTGTTGCGGTTTTCGGCTGATCCCCATCCATAAATTAAGCCATTGCAGAACATTCCAGTGGCTCCAGTCTTTTCGAGGGTTAGGGATGGTCTTCCACTAAAAAGTGCGTAGACGACATGTTGGCGTTAGTATTGAATATCGTGGCTATTCATGTTTCCTAACCTAAATGATGAAGCTGTGGATGATCACATTATCGTCACTGTTAGGTATGTTAGTTTTGTCGACTGCCTTCATCTCCCCCCTCCCCGAACAAAAATTGTGCAATTTCAGAAAATCCTAGTGGTTCCAGTCCTAGTGGTTCCAGTCTTTGAGCTGTTGTGATTTCTGATGGTTTCCCCAACAGAAATTGCGCAACAGAAGAATTTTCCACTTGCTCTGGTCTTTTGTCTTTTGAAGTTTCCTGCTGGTTCCCAACAAAAACAGCGCAGTCATAAAACATCCAACTGAATGCAGTTTTTTGGGAACTTTGAGGTTTTCTGATGGTTTCCCAACAGAATTGTGTCTTGATTGTTGTATTGTGTATTCAACAGAGCGTCCATGATAAGTCTACCGCATCTTCCATCGCTTGTTCTAGGTAGCGACGCCATGTGGCCAGACGTGGAACGACTGGTAGTAACTATTTCCTAGGACAACCCACGTTAAAACTACGCAGAGTACATTTTAATAAATACGTAGGTTCGAAGAATGTGCCACTCGTGCTACGAATAGCCCAGGCATGTGGCACCTCCGCCCGCAACACTGCCAGCTCCACGAGCGTGAATGAGTGAAGCAGATGGCTTCTTCAAGCCAAGGCTGACTGGGGTAGATATCGGTGTTTCCCTGCTGGAAATGAACTGCGGAAAAACTGCATAAATGGAATGAAACTGCAGTTTAACTGCAAATTCGATGGGAACCTCAAAAAAATTCACCTGCTAACTCGAAAACTGCGAAATAACTGCAGCTGGGAAGGTTAGGTGCTAATATACCAAAACTGCAGAATTTTTTTTTTATTATGCAGTTTGGTTTGTGTTTAATTTTAATTGCACTGTTGTTTTTTTGTTTTTTTTGGGGGGGGGGGGGCACGGGTTATGTAGTTCGATCGGCAGGCGGCGATGACAAAATTGTTAATACACGACGGAATTCAAACGGGCTCGTTTAGTGATAAATTGTATATGCAACGGAATAGATTTACATTAATTTTAATTGTTAGGTATCGAATTCTCTGAACAAATTATTAGGAAAAAAATACGTGTTGCAGAACATTAATTGGACAAATACAGGGTGGCACCTTAAAAAAAAAGCCAGGAAAGTCGTCCCCAACTTTTAAAATGTTCATGTTGTGCATGGGACCACCACCTACAAAGTGTTGTCCCTGCCGATGTTATGTTAACACGATAACTACAGCATCACCACCTTTAAATTATTCTCTAAATTAAAGTGACCGTAGTTATAGTGATGGCCTCCTGACTCAACGCCAGTTCTTGTACATGCTGGAAAGTTTACGCCTTTTAGCGTTGATTTGTAAAATAAAATTCTGGCGGAGTTGAAGCAACTGGCCTAGATCGGGGAAATGCAACTTACAGTTTCTCTCCCCGACGACTTGTGACAATGAATAGAATAGAAAGTAATAGTTACAACAAGAACACTCCCTATTCATTTGCGAACTCCTCATAAAAGGAATAACAGCTGGAAGAGGGCTCCAACGATAAATGAACTGAAACAATAAAGGTCTACAAAATTCAACGAAACCTACACGCAACAAGTGACGTTTCATACGTATTTATATCACAAGCTGACGTGACTTATTCAAAATACGATAATGTTATTACCTTTCAGCAATGTAAAGCTCGGTATTTTCGTATATCGCAAAAGTATTAACTTACGTTCATGGAGTTAAATGCAACCAACATCTGCTATATAATAAAAAATACATATACTACGAAGTGAATATCTTTCGTCGTTTATGTTACGCTACATTACTAGTTTCTTTTATTTGTCTGATGGGCACAAGCTGGAATCACATGGACTTGTAATCCGTAGCGCGCCACACGTATGTACAGAGTGTATGTATACATTCAAAGAAGCGAAACTAAAACTGCTTTCGTAGAACAATTCCGTACCACGCTAAAGCGTCATTATTACGTTTTTTTTTCACTTACGCGCTATGACGATCACTGGAACTCGCAATGAAAATCTTTGTTGCTAACTTACTTCACGTTCAAGTCATTATTTGCACCACTACGTTGCCTAGACTGATATGAGAAGCTTTTTAGCCTATTTTCAAAGCTCCCGGCCGTTACTGGAAGCTCGACAAGGATAACGAGGGCTAAAAAGCTTCTCAGCTTACTTCTAGCAACGTAGGATTTCAAATAATGACTTCGAACGTGTGATAAGTTATCCACAAAGACGTTCAGTGCGACTTTCAGTTGTCGTCGTAACGTGCGATGAAAACATTTAATAATAACGCTCACTCCAGGTTACAGAATAGTTCTACGAAAGCGGTTTCGGTTTCACCACATTCATTCTATATAACTTTGTATCCGTACGGAGCGCCATACAACCCACTGTGGCTGTTGAATGAGCTAGAAATAACTACCCAATTTCTATAAAAAATGGGCTCAATTACAGTTTTGCTTTCTTGAGCTTGCTGCGTATTTTTTTCTTCTGTTCACAATTCCTCACCGTTTTTTTTTTTTATTTTTTTTGCTTTTGTGGCAATGTTTAGCAAGCGGTTGTCTCTTAGAAAACCCAAAACCACAATAAAATAGGAAGGAAATATAAGGTTTCGAAACTATAGTGTATTTACTACTCTCGAATAATGACCGCAGCAGGACGAGAACGACTTTTGTTCAAAAATAAAGGAAAGGACTCTTATTTCTTTGGAACGTTTCCAACCCCCCCTTTTCTTTTTTTAAACTTGTAGTAGTAGTAATGGGAACGACGGAAAGAAGAAAACCGACGTATTTTTTCTCTTCTGTTTTTTTATTTTTATTTTCGTCAACTATAGTGTACGTGGGGAAGCTAGGACTGCATGCAATTTCTGTAAAAGCCTTCACACAAGTTGGCTGGAAGTCTTTTTCCCCGTTTGCTTTCTAGTCCAGTGCGGACTTCGCCTGCGGTCCTGTAAAACTGCTGAAAACCACCATCGCTCCAGATAATAATATAGAGAACCGTGGAGAAAGACGCGGTTTCGTTTGAGTGCGTACAGTCCATTCACTAGAACGAATTCACGAAAGGCTTAAACAAGCGAATGAAAAAGCTAAAGGGAAAGCGGAGAGGGATGGGGAAAGCTGGAATATTGTGGGAGGGAGGGAGGGGATACCATGTTTCAGAAAGGTGATAGAAAAAAAGAACAACCCTGGATATAAAAGCTGTGAAATGATTGTTTAGAAGGGTGGAAAAGTTTAACGAGGGTCTGAAATTTGAAATCATTGTAAGCAAGATTTTCTACACGTTCGCTCTTTTTATGTGGAATTATGCCAAAACTCCGTTTCGCAACGTTAACTGGAGTGAGGTGTTGTCATGCCTACTTTAACAAGTTGAAATGGTCGCCTGGACGATGTTAACGTTGATGATTTGGTGCAGGGTAAAGTGTATCCACTCAAAACCAAAACTGGTGTAAAAAGCCGCCAAGTTTTCAAAAAGGATCGGCCTTTGAAGGTAGTGATATCATTCAACCAGGGAAAGGCCGCCAAGGTTAACAATGTACAAATTGATCTGAACAAGGTTAATCCTATTAGCCAAATTAAGCGCACTGATTAATAGTTCGAAAATTAAATGAAAACAGAAGATTGTTACTCGCTGTAGCAATCGTCATGTTTTAATTTAACGTCCAAAGTATTATTCGGTGCGATCAACTTGGCTAATAGGATTGACCATGTTCAGATCACCATGCATCCGTGTGTAAAAGTTCAGCTACGTAGGCCTTCTTCAATTTCGCGCTGGCAATGAGCAGTAAGTCTGTGGGATTTAGCATGGGGAAAAAGTTATTAGCTTGCTAGCTAGCTAGACAGTAACATAAAAACAACTTATTGGCGCATTTTTCTGTCTATGAATGGTGAACACTCATCCTATAACTTTATTTTTTTCTTTATCCCTGCACCTTCCCCTTACAATTTCCACAATTTGAAAGGTTTCTGTCGCATTGGGATTTATCCTCAGCATGAGACAATATGCTTTCAGTTGCTCACAGTTAACAGACACATGTCTGCTAGTGAGCCGCATTTTTATTATTAAAAATCAATCTTTTAACAATCGGATGTCTACAATGGATAATCTAATGTTACTTGGCAGCGACACACTAGCGTGTGTCTAGATAGGTAATGCCATTGTTACTCCGTCTATAGTGAATATTTGGGTGAACTAGGACCAATTTTCAACGATTACCAACAGAGGGTGCCGTGGTCTGTGAACCGAATGGCAAAGCGTCACTGCCAAAGTTTACGTTCCAGAGCATTGCCATGGTGATGGAAACTAGGTAGCCTCACTAAAACTAACTGCTGACACATGAATACTTCATTCATCGCTTAAAAAAAAAATTAGGTCAGATAAAGAGGTTAAATTAATTTTAAGCTAAATTAGAATTGGCTGATCAAGTTTTCATTTCTTTAATCCAGCATTCAGTTACCAGACGAGCTAACTACGAGTAGAGTAAGTATAACGGGCGGTCCTGTGTTACGAGGGGGGGGGGGATGAGGCTTAATGGCGCGTCGACACCTTGGTCATTAGCGCCAACCTCAGTCACAGTGCAGTGGTCCGGGTTGCCACTGCACCACACATTACAGAGATATTATTCAAACCCCTAACCTAAATCTTGTCATACATCTGTACCTCCTGCAAAAATTGAAAAACACCGGACAGGAGGACAGACTTATCGCCCAATTGACGCACAATGTCATGCGGAAGATGGAAACGACGACGAAAACCATCAAGATGGCAACAATCAATCAGATGGCTGTGTTACGAGAAGCCTGCCTGTCAGGTAGAATCTTCATCCGTGGTTCACATTTCTTGTAACGAACTAGAAACGGTTTGGAATAATAGTAATAATTTTAATCGCTTGCTACAAGCACACATGATGGTCCGACTGGCCGGTGACACCATTGACATTCGGTTTTAAAACAAGGAGGCTTACACAGTATTTTAAATTACAGTTGCTGCTTAGTTACGAACCGACCGTCACGAAAACTCTTTCTAGGAGTACAATTCAACTCCCCATAAAGGTTAAAATTAGAAGCAGAAAAAATCGAGGTACGAAATGGAGCAGACTCAGGGTAAAACCTCGGTAATTCCCAGGCAAAGTCCAGGGGGGGGGGGGGAGATGAGGCTTAATGGAGCGTCAACAGCTTGGTCATTAGCGCCAACCTCA
>JAHWFP010112979.1:16347-57406 GCA_023313725.1 Lithobius niger
TAGTCACAGTGCAGTGGTCCGGGTTGCCACTGCACCACACATTACAGAGATGTTATTCAAACCCCTAATCTAAATCTTGTCATACATCTGTACCTCCTGCAAAAATTGAAAAACACCGGACAGGAGGACAGACTTATCGCCCAATTGACGCACAATGTCATGCGGAAGATGGAAACGACGACGAAAACCATCAAGATGGCAACAATCAACAAGGAAGTGCCGGACCGTAAGTGGCCGCCGACACCAATAACATTCAGGAGGGTCAACCCCCCGCAAAAGGAAACAGTGAGTAAGTCGAGTGTGACCAATGCGCAAACGGGCCAACACCACCTCCTCACGGCGACTGCGGCGACACGCCGAGTGCCATTCCTCAACAGTGCCTTTAATAGCTCGTAATTTATTGCCGTCCTGTCCATCCCACGAGGCTTGCCAAAAAGCGTGTAACCTCAGACGCAGAGTTGGAAAAGCGTCCGAGGGAACAAGCCTGAGATCCCTACCGAGACGGCCAGAAAGGGCCCCTTTTGCTGCAGAATCCGCTTGCTCATTTCCACCTATCCCAACATGGCCCGGGATCCAGCAGAAAAGCACGGTTTTCCGCTGGCCAGGCAAGCGGGAAAGCAAAGCTTGGACACGTTGTGTCAAGGGGTTCCGAGGATTGTAATTCGCCAAGGACTCCAGGGCACTCATGGAATCACTAAAGACAATGAAATGCGTGCCCTGAAGGTCAAGGATCCATTCCACGGCCAAACCAAGAGCCAAAAGCTCTGCAGAGAACACAGAATAGCCTGATGGAAGGCGATGGGCAACCGTTACACCCTTACACACACAAGGACACGCCACGCCAACGTCGGACTTCGACCCATCAGTAAACAGGCGCTGATAACCGGCGTACTGAGAACTCAACCCCAGAACTAGAAACGGTTTGGAATAATAGTAATAATTTTAATCGCTTGCTACAAGCACATGATGGTCCGACTGGCCGGTGACACCATTTCGGTTTTAAAACATTCGGTTTTAAAACAAGCAGGCTTACACAGTATTTTAAATTACAGTTGCTGCTTAGTTACGAACCGACCGTCACGAAAACTCTTTCTAGGAGTACAATTCACCTCCCCATAAAGGTTAAAATTAGAAGCAGAAAAAATCGAGGTAAGAAATGGGGCAGACTCAGGGTAAAACCTAGGTAATTCCCAGGCAAAGTCCAGGTTTCAAGTCTATATCTTCTCCCCGCATGCATTCGGGAAGAAAGGACCTAAAATCGGATTGTGCTCATTCAATTATGTAATGTCTAGTAAAGATTCTAGAAATTTTCTCAAATTGTTTCGTCTCAGTCAGATACCTTATAGAATTTGAAAGTGACGAGGAACCCTATAAGCATTCATTTTCTTAAGTAGAAAAGAAAAGCCGTAATTTTTCACCCACCCCCCTCCAAATAAAACAAATGCAAATAGAAAAATTAGCCTCGTAATAATATAGTATTCTACAATTCTATCACTAAGATAGTAAATACTCCATTTTATTACGAAAATGAGCAGGGGTCGACCTTCCCTCGCTTCCAGTGTGAAACCAGCCCAATTTCCTCTATATTATGGCCTTATTCTACAAAAAATCAACAGACAAGACAGCCATCAACCAAATCAACAATTGTTAAAATACATAAAACATACGTTAGAGTTTGGGTACCAACCCTACATCTACCGCCTGGATACCTAGTATCTTCAAACCGGAAGTGGAGAAACACAAAACTCTGGTTTACTCATGCAAGAAGACAAAGAAATAGACGACACTTAAAAACAAATAGAGATAAAAATAAGTAAGCAGAGAAACAACCGCCAAAAGCAATTTATGTTGCAACAATGAAACTATGCAAGTAGTCATGAAACACGATATTGAGGCACTCACCTATACCTACCCAAGTAAACCTCTAGTAAACCCAACGTTTTAAGCATACGTTTAGGGTTTACCAGACATGTCTACTTGGGTGACTCAAAATAGCGTTTTACCGTTTTACCATTTTACCGTTTCTGCACTACAACAGCAAAACAGTGACTGATCAATTTCCGATGAGCAATAAAGCAAACCCTCGCAAGCAACGCTTGTAAGAGTGTAGTTTCGTATCCAACTAAATCATTATTGAAGTTCCAACTAAATCACAATTGAAAGTTCGGGTTCACCTCGGCCTAGCTGCGGAGAAGTACATGAAAGCAACACGCAAAAAAAAAAAAGGAAGTAAACGAATCTAACAAAAAGACCAGAATGGAACGCCAGTGCCTGAAAGTTGTAGCGTCGAATTGGACTAATGGAATCCCTCTCCTTCCAACTGTCTGCACCAATTTTCTAGCAAGAGAAGAAGAAGAAGTAAAATAAAAATGGACGAAATAGAATTCATCGATCGTAGGGTGTTAACGGAATTTACAGAAGCTGAGGCGCCAATGAAAATCCAAGGATCTGTTTCCGATGATGAAAGCTACAAGATACAGGTTAGGTATTATCAGGGTAGAGAATCATTTCTCTCTATCGGTAAAGAATACGTAAGACGCAGTAAGACGTGATACAAGCAAAGAAGTAGAAAGTTGCCGACTAAGATGCTCTGTGTCAATAATTGAAAGAAGTATATGGAAGGAAAGGCACGGCAACATATTGGTTATTTGCGCGCAACCATAGATGAATACGAAGTTAACTCTTACACTACAAGCTTTTGTTAACTTCATGATATGTTAAAGTCATATGGTTACGTGGGTCGGTGATTAATCTCGCAAACTCTTGGTAAGTAGGCCAAGCATCTAACAACTCGGCAGTTTCCAGGTAACCTTCACGAGGCTAGGTTTTCGTCACTGGTGTAAGTTATTTTATGTTCTTAATTAGGCATACGGCATGGTGTAAAAGGAGTTAATTAGGTTGACAGTGCCTATAGTTATCTGAAACGCTACAAAACAAAAGACTAGTAGAACAACGTGGGGGATAAAGCAAAAAACAAAAAAACGGCAATACGGACATTAAAAGTTAAATCTATACGGATGCAAACCCATTTACGTTGCTTTTTGGACTGAGGGCCCCGCGCAGTAGGCTGCCAAGTCGTGTTGCCAGTGGTCGTAACGGCCAAAAAACACGGCGACACAGTCCGCGGCCACGTTCGTTTTCCCTTGATTATTCTCGATTACGTGGTGAAAAATGAATACGGAGCAAGCATTGTCGCTCTGTGGTCGCCTGCACGCCACCCAGGATCCAAGTGGCCGCTGCGACTGACTGGCTGCGGCGACCAAGTGCTGCCGGTGCTACATATACCGTAAGCATTCTCATTTACCGCAGCGACCTGGTCGCGTGACTCGGCCGCCTAATGCGCGGGGGAGGGGGACCTTAAATATTAGACTGTTTGAACGGGGAATTGAACCCACTACTTTTGAAACCAGTATGGTGTGCGGTAGGACGTCAGCCTTTGGTTTCAAAGATTGTGGGTTCGGTTTCCCTGCTCAGGCAGTCTGGTATTAAAGGTTAGCAGCTGACGAGCTATAAGGAAAAAAGTCGACTGGAACCACACATGCATTCTAAAAGCCAGCGAGATTAACCCAACATAAGGTTCGTTTTTAAAGTCCCATAGTCGGTAACAGGATTCTATCACATATCCTGTAGGCTGGTAGCCAAGGCTCTGCCTAATCACGCGTGTTTCGCTCGCTTTTTTCGAGTTCTCAGGGAATCTACGTGATTCGATTTTTGCTCGTCGTTTTTTTTTGCTCGGAACGAATAAACATGGAGCAAAACGGTTTTTTTTTTTTGCAAGTTAAATGGGACTGACTATTTTCTAGTCAGTATTCTGGTGATTAAAAACAGATTTTATCCTTTTTCCTGATAGATACTAAATCGATGCATCCAAAATAGACTACGACGAAACTTAGACAACGCTATTGTACTTGATACGCCGTGTTGAGTCTTGGCTTTCATTCTGAATCTAAGAGGTATAGAAGTTACACCATTTTTGTCAATTGCATCAGTTCTAAAACTAATACACGCTTTCCGGGAGTAGCTGTGAATCATACAGATTACTCAGTTGCGTGCGTTGTAAACTTTATAACCAAAACCTTAAGCTGGATGGCTGAAAAGTGCGATCAAATTTCAAAAATAATTCTCGTGACTAAATATTTATTTTATAAATGTATGATTGTATTTTTTTCGTTGTGTTACTTCAAACTAATTTATTTTGTTCGTTTCCTCTTGTAGGTTTTGGGGATAAGTTACGGAAATTTGAATTTATTCCAAACTGCGAGGACTGACGTAGTTATGAAGAGGAGTCGGTCACGTTTCGCCTGAAGGTGCAGAATCAAACGTGTGCAATTTTTATCAAGCTTTTCCAATTTTTTTTTTCAAAACTCAGAAAATGCGTAGTTTACCCAAGGCAATCTAAGCACAAATTGTGAAATACCGGAAATGTTTCGAAAAGTTAAGAAACACGGCAGAGGGGGGGGGGCCCTATTGTTGCTATGCTATGCTTTACTTCGCATTGAGTCTACAGGTCACAAACCTCTCGCTCGCTGTAATAACAATAATAATTCAAAAAGTGTCCCACGTTCGCAATACTGTGGCCCAGAAGTATTCTAGTGCACTGGCTCAACATTCCATCATCACCGGACACCACCCACACCAGTTCGACACCATCCGCTTCACCCCTTCCCCTTCCCCCCGCCCACCTTGTACAACGTAACCCAATATTTCAATAGAGTTAATCGGAAAACTTTTCTAATCCTGCTTAACAAGGACTGTTTTAACTTTAAAATTCCAAAAAACTCCAAGCTTTAATATTGGGTTAAGTTTTTTCCCACCCGCAATCAGATTTTGTACCCAGCAAACCAACACCTAAAGAAAAAGTTTCAAAAATGTGTGTACAAGCATTAACATTTTTTCCTGTCTTTTTTTATTTAACTATAACCTTCCTCTAAAAACTGATATTTCTCGTTCGTTTGATTTAACTTCTGCCTCCTTTTTATTTCTCCTCCCCCCCCAAAAAAAAAAAAATATAAAAATAAAACCACACCACCACTTCCACATCTTCTGGTCTACAACTCCCGTCATTCCGTGCACACATCCAATATGGCAGCCCCCATATGAAAAGCTGCTGCAGTATTATGCTTCATTGGTTGCTTTTATTTTTCCTTTTAGAATGAAGACATTTTTTAAATACTTTGAAATATAAGGTGCCTTGTTTTTTAGTTCATTCAACGCGTCGGGCTCAAGTGTTGTTTTTTTAAATCTCAACTGCATTTTTTAAAAACTCATTTACAACAATTATCGCAAATCAAGTAACCATTTTATCCCACCCGGAATACACACCTTCTAAATCATCTAATCTCCTAAAATTCCTCTTAAGAATACTGACGTAACACTCACGTGTGTACATGAAACTAGAATGATATTGAGAAGTTAGTGTAACCTTTACAACACTCAACTTCGGTTGCCAAAAGCTGGAGGTAAACACATAACTAAATCCTTTTCTAGTCCTGATATTCTGATGGAGTGAGGTTGATGGAGTGGCTGTTCCTTAAACAGTCTTTATTGAGTGGCCCCAGCGTATGCTAATAACCCTTTGCCAACAGTCCAAATCCATCAAAATCACAGCCTGGTGGCTCCACCCACTCTGGACCTCGCCACGAAAAGAGCGTTTTGGAGATTCCATCATGACTCCATTCATCATCAGCCATGTTTAGCAACAGTAAGTGGTCGCATGCACCGCGCTCTGAGCTTTATAACCCCAACCATGATTAATCGGTAGAATTAATTGGCCCCACTTCTTCTACTTTGGTTTCCGCTCCTGTTAACAACGTGTAATGGGGATTACCACAGCACCCTCTGCTGACTGCCAAGCCACACTAACCCATGTTTATTGATTTACGGCTTTCTACTTATTGATTCACGACCTGAGAATGGAGCTTGACTGCTTTAATTTCTAGCGTGTATTGAAAATTATATTGAAAAAATGTTTTTCAGTGATTTTGTTTGCCTCGCCAGAGAGATAGCTGAAACAGTTTATTAACTGAATAATGATTTTCCAGCTCAAAATATTAATGGTAAACCTTCCCTTGACCGTATCAGTAGTTAATGTGCCCTGAAAGTCTATTGCTGTTATTTTTGGTAGTGGCATTCTATGTTACGCATTCATAAACTACTCTCTGAAGATGTTGTGTTCTGACGCTACACATTTCTGTGTACCAGCACAGCCAACACACCAGTTGGGTACTAGCAGTGCATAGTTTGTGTAACGTCAGAACCCATTCGTCTACACAAAGCATGTGTACTGCCACTACACAACTGTGTACCACTTTTTTTTAGTCCTATACAATGCACCTTCCTTCGAACGAAAAAAAAATCAGGGAAAAATATCACAATATACTGGCCTGGAAAACCTGGAAAAGTCAGGAAATTTCATCATGACCTTTTAAACGCCACCCTGGTACAACACCGTTTCGAAAGCAATTTGCGTAGATCACTGCGTCAGACGTTGCCAAATAACCACATAATTTACTGCTGGGACATGAGGCTGCCATTCTCAAGTGGCAAGCGATATATGTAAGACAAAAGCTAGATACGTAATTAACAGCGCTACAACCCATTTCAGTATAATTAGCCTTTACTTTCCAAATCATGCGTTTCAACAAATCCACTGCAATAAAAGGAAGAGTGCAGTGCAGGTATTTTTAATAACACCAGGAATTTTCCCTTGTGTTGCTAAAAAATTTACAAGACTGCACGCACGGAGTTCAGTGTTGTTCAGAGTTGCAGTGATCCGTGCTGGCAAGGCGACCATGCCCTTAATCTAATGGTCGAAATGCCTTCTGTTATTAAAAATAGCTTTGTGGCGAAGCAAAGCGCTGGCCCCTGTTGCTTTGAAGTACACAGATTCCACGTCATAACACTCAACGTATCCATGACCTTAATCGTATGACTCCAATATTTATAAGATGGTCTCAATGCTAACATTTATGAACTTTCATCAAAGCAACGAAAGTGGCAGTGGATACTTTCGTAAACTCATTGAACAACTCAGCGCTTAAGTCCCACCTCATCATAGTCGTTCGTAAACACTCAGTAAATTTTCTGATACGTCAGCATGACGTCACCGCTGAAGCCTCGCACTCATCAACTGCACGAGGTAGTATTGGCGCTGAATCCACCAACTAAAGATGGCTAACCGGAAGTTGTTCTTTGCTAGGATTATTATGAAAATGTAACTAACAAACGAGGAAGACTGTCGCCACCACAGAGAGTCTCAACCAGGGTAGAATATACCTGTAATGCCACTCTTTCTCTGACAATGGTAAATATTGTGATGAAACTAATACCTGCTTTCTATGATTTATCGCATGACGGCACTGTCGTCAAGTAACAGGAAGCACAAAACATTATGGGAATCAAAACTATTAGGGTCACTAAAACAAATTGATCATGATAAGAATACAAAATTACTCGCTTAAAAATTTCATATGTCAGATTAGGACATTAAAATATTTTCAAGAAAGATCAGAACTGGTTGATCAAGTTTTACTTTTTTTAATCCATCATTCAATTTTAAAATGAGTTGTAATTACGAGTGGCGATAAGTATAACACACGGTTTTGTATTCCCAGAAGCGTGCTGAAGCTTCTTCCATGGTTCACGTTTCTTGTAACGAACTGAATACGGTTTGTATCGAACACAGAATAAGTTTAACTCCGGATGTTCTCCACGCATGAGTATTTTGTCAATTTCGAAGGTATTGTCTCTATTGCCATGTTTACCATGGTAACGATGCCGCCATTTTTTATTTCAATTTTGCCTCCTACGAGAACCAGACACGTGCTGCCTTCTGGTGCTGTTGTTGAAAGCAGTTATTATTTTATGCCATGTTTTAAGAAAAGCGTCACTACTTATCTACTCTGGTCTCAACTAAGCTAAATGGAAGTAACAAGTCAGTCATCTATGAAAAAAAAGGGCATTTATCAGCCGGTAATTACATTTAAACTGTTTAGTAACAGGCCATGACAATACAAGCATGACTGGTGATCATCTTGGGGGAACAGGTAATTTATGGTGAGCATTATAAACGTCATCGAGTCCGTTCATAAAAGATTTAAGCGTAATGTCACTTTTGGTGCAAGTGGTCGGTTTTTGTTTAATCAGTCAGTGAGTTGTTCAGTGTGCTTATCAAAGTGTCCAATTGGAAATACGGATAAGCAGACCTTGGTCAGAAAACTGTGCCAAATCTGAGATAATTGTATACTTCCATCACGTCGCAACAAAATGAGCCCTCATTTCCACAAATTCTCTACACGGTGTACAGCACCAGAAGTCACCTCCCAACCTATTAATGGAAAGACTTTACAAATATTGAAGACCTTGTTGCCATGACTACTCAGTCTCGTATCATTATTTTGATACTCTACCAAATTGCACGACCAAATTCTGACTTCTACATACAGCCACAATTACGATTTAGTCAACTGCCTTGATTCAATGATAAAATCTTTTAGAAGTAAACATGAACACACACATAGGCAAAGGATAATGGTGCACAGAAGTTGTTAAACTGGTTTTCTTCAATTTAAAATTTCTTTACATTTCAAATGCTGGTGTTGTAAAGAATGTTGATCTCACAGCCTGTTCATTGTTAGTATAAGCTAGTCAACTGGTATGTACAAACCAGTTAACTGTTTTATCTGCGTTAGGATTGGTAAAAATCCTGAAACTCTTCTCTGCATCTGCAGTCAAAACTTGGTCGAATTTTTCCAATCTTAAAAAAGTTATCAGAGCAGTTTATGGCACATTTGAGGGTTATAAAATCAAGTTACAGCAACGAAAATAGGCCCATCCGAAGAGTAACTGAATTATCTTTTGGCACATCAGTGTATGTGCTTAGTTCCAGAGGAGTAGGGGCGCATGCACATCGTGCATTTTTAAAGATGTAGGTATTGCAGACAGACAACCATTTCGGAAATCATGATTGCATCAAGCCTAACCGATGCTGGACTAACCCAGAAAAGGTGGAAGGTAAAATGCACCCAATCAATGCTAGGCTGCAGAGCGATATTTCTTTTACCAATTTTCCCAATATCAAAAAATAAATACTCGAAATTAAAACACAACTATGTACAATAACTATTTTTTTTCAAGAAACAATATTTTTTTAAAGTTGTTTATTATTTGGTTGTCAGCATTTCGTGATGTAATATTGTTATTACGATAGCTGCAGACCAGCCGTTTTTGTTCATCCTATTAAAACTAAAACGTGACATAATATCATTACTACGAAAGCTGAAGGCCAGTCATTTTCGTTCATTCTGCGAGCTGGAGGCCAGTCATTTTCATTCAGTCTGTGTATTGTTAACAAAATCAAAATGGTGGACAGAGTCCATGTTCAGTAGATGGTTTCAAGTCTCATTATTGAAAGTCTTAAATTATAAATGCAGGGTTATGTTGAGGGGCAATAAGTAGCCAGTAACGAGATCTACCAAAACTACAGTCCATGTAAAGTTAACTGCACGTCAAAAGCTGAAATCTAAGAAAAAGTCGACTAAAACTAAAACTAAAACTAAAACTGGACACCCAACGTAAACATTGATAATCGAAAAAGCCACATTTAATAGCATAATTGCATAGTCCTACGTAGCCAATACTTCGTATCTCACTATAGACAAAAGTTAATTGGACTCATTTTCCCAAGACATTACTGACACATTGGGTTAAGCATGAAAAGAAATTTCACAAGGCAACATATTTTCTATGATGTTCTGTTTAGTGACAAGCAGCACGTGAACACATTGCCGAAAGAAAAAAACGCATTACCAATCAAATTTACAAAACAAATGCTAAAGAATGGAAATGTATAAATTTTTTAATTCTCATCAAAAGTACGAAATTATATAGGTAATGCCAAACTGACAAGCAAGCAATATCACATTATAAATTTAAAAACAAAGTATTAATTTTCCTTTTTTTGGCATAATAGTCGATGTGCTGGTTATTGAAATAAAATCTTAAGACCACCAGAACAAAAGTTGAAAATTATGGATGATTTTATTATATGGACTATGAGTGATACTTTCTAATCAGAACTTCGTTCTATTCTGAACTCCCTCATTACGAAATATGGACCCGAAATTATAATAATCATACTTCACGGTAAATAAAAAAAATAACAGGGAACAAAGTGCGGAGGACGTAAGAGAACAGTATGATCCATTTTTGAGTAAGTTGTTTTCTATGGATTACGTTTCATAGACTAATATATCATCCACATACATCATTCATTTTGTGGCATGACCTATGTATTGCATCATCATGTTTTCAGGGTGAGGCCTTCATTCATTAAGTAGCGATTCAACCATGTTAACTGATTAGGTTCCACCAAATATCACTTTTAATGACATTTCCCTTGTGCGCATGACATGACTTGTTCGATGAAGTCGTATACTGCAATTTTTCGAGTTTTTTTTTTGTGTAAGAACGTTAAATCTAGAAGTATTCCTCCCAGTAAACCTAAAAGAATTTATTGAGTATGTTGTCCATATATAAACGTTGTATTGACTCCGATAGCCAGCTGTTTCGTGTGTTTACTTTCCTACAAAAACTATTGTAATTTTAGGGGGCATAATTAACCATGCAAGTTTCTTACTGACAAAAAAATTGTTTGTTAGTTCCAATAAATTCTGCATTGTTGTACAGGACAAATAAACAGATTCTTATGGACAATTATTCTGACATTTTCGTTTTTCTAATGGGCAGTCATATATTTTTGGCATTCAGCACATGAGCTACGAAGCACCCTACTCTAATTCAAAGACAAATAAAGATGTTTTGGAATTTATTGAAATTTATGAAAAACATCACATAACAAAATCAAATCATGCCATGCCATTAACAACATTCTCAAGCTTGGAATTCTCAAGACGGTTTACACATAAATTCGCTCTACGACAATGGTTGAAGGAGTGAAGTAACTGATTTAATCTAACTTTACATTAAACCAACTTATTACAGCAGTAACAATAAGGCTATCCTGGCAATGAGGCAAGCGGTCAGGAGCCTGTCATACAGATAGATGCAAGGGAACTGGATATACACAGCAATAAAAACATTAGAGTAGTTTATCAAGTCAATGCCGTGAGAGTGGATTTCTTGGACTAAAAAAAATGCTGATATTTTTGGGATTGTTGCTGCAATTTTTAGCAAGTGGCATAATTTCTTTTCCTATTTATAACCTTCGTAAATGTTTCGTAGCATAAGGGATTAGACAACACAAAGTTTTTTTAGGTCAAAGAAATCCGCTCTCACAGCATCGGCACGACTAAAGACGTTGTTTTTTTTTACCTCCTTTAGTATCCAGTGGCCCTTGCAGCTAGCTCAACGACCGGCTCCCGATGCTAGCCTCGCCATCATATGGTGTTATTGTCGCTACTCTATAGCAGATTATTTTCAGATTAACGTAATATATAACGTTGTATAAAAACAAAGCATTTGCCGACTGAGCCAACATCAAACGAAAATCGGATAGTTTTATAATTCCTTAAAAATGTAATCTTCTACAAAAAATTGCCAAGTTGGGGGTTGTAATCTGCTATGCACTAGAACAGGACCCTACTATTGTAGAACACTTCTCGTTCCTACACTCTTTATTGACTCCTGGTCGAAGCAAAGCGACCCTACTCTTAAAGCAACTTAAATTATAGTATACTGAATCCGTTTCCCTACAAACACTGACAATAAAAGCCTAAATGTATGGGAAATATTTCTTGTGAAGCCGCTTTATGCGTGATTGTCTTGTTAGTAGTAGTATATCTTATAATTCTATAAACGCAAAACCAATTTCCGTCGGGCAAAAATACAATTACCAAACAATGCGTATGGCTTCAGCAACGTATAAATATTAAGGTGCATTTGATATGTGCTACAATAATTTAAAAACATTCTTTTTCACTTAAAAAGACGCAAATAATTTTTCAGGCATTTCTACCAAGAAATTACATTATTAAAGCTTGTTGGAAACTGAACTATAATTACGTACCAATAATATGTTAACATACAAAAATTTGTTTTTAATAGCGAAATCTATTAATTAAATTATATCGCTATTTAATAACCGAAAAATTATTCTGAATATAATTAACATGAACTTCGATAAATTATTAAACCCTGACTTTAAAAATTACAGGTTGTTTGTAATGGAACTGAAGAAAGTTAATTTTAAGTTTTCAAATTTAATCACAAAGTGATAAGTTATGCAAACGGCACAGTTTATATTGTACTTTCTGGCAAATTAACATTGGCAACGCAATTTTGTTTCATCATAAAATATTCGTTTAATAAATTATCAGGTAACTATAAAGTATCTGTAATTAAAAGGTTAAATACATTGAAAGAAATGCTGGTAAATTATTTGTCAACAACTTAAAAAGAGTTGTTTGAGTAAAGCGAAAATTCACGAATCTATTGCTTTCAATGCTCACCATTTTAATTTAGCACGTGGCTTTACTAAATTCTATTTTTAATAGACGAGGGATTATATTATTTCGGTTATGATGTTTCGGAAAAACATTAAGGAAATCTAGCCATTAAGACCCATACAAACTTCAATTCAGCTGAGGGGTTTCACCAATTAAGGCATCAAGAGGACTGACATCAGACATACAAACCAAAAATTAAAATTTTCATTTACGTAAACTTTCTTACATTTTGCATACCATTTTCCGTAAAATTTCATCCTCATCCGTCTACATAAGAAACAAACATTAGCTTCAAAATTCAAACACTTATTTTCCTCTACCGTTATAAATGCACAATGTACATGGCACCCTCTTTACTACACCATACTGTTATATCGAGGAACAGTTACTACAGGGTGTAAATTGGTGAAAGGGCTTCGCTGAATTACCATCTGCAGTTATTTTAATAGCTAGAAGGTGTAAATTATAGAGCAGCAACAGTCACAACATATTGGCTACGAGGCTAGCATCTGAGCAGGTCGTTCGTTGTGTTAGATGAAAGGCACACCGGATATACGCGGAGGTAAAACATAGCACAGTTTGTCGAGCCAGTGCTGTAAGAGCTGGTTTCTTGGACCTAAAAAACGCTATTTTTTTTTTTGGATTTGTTGGCCGTTGGTGCAATTTCCAGCAAGTCGAATCTTTTCTTTTCCCATTTATAACTTTAATGTATACTTCGCAGCATGAGGAATTGGACAAAACAAGATTTTTCAGGCCTAAGAAAATAGCTCTCACAGCAACAACTTGACTAAAGACGGTTTGTTTATACTTCCATTTGTATTCAGTGCCCCCTTGCAGATAGCTCGAAGACCAGCTCAGGATGCTACCTATACTCATCGCCAGCAAGGCATATTGCCGCTTCGCTGAAAACTAAATAGAGAGAGAAGCACTTACGTGGTATATTTTAGTAAAAGCCTGAAATGTGCACAAAATTCAAGTAACAACGTTCAAAGAAACCAATCTTCATCATCAGATTTTTTATAAAAAATAAAATTACATGGCAATGTACAGCAAGTCATCCTTACAACTAAATAGATATAAACACATTTATGTGTATTTAGTTGCAAGGATGACACGGCTGTACATTGCCATATACTTTTATTTTATTTTTAATGACGAAGAATGGTTTCTTCGACACATCGTTTCTTGAATTTTGTGCACATTTCAGGCTTTTAGTAAATATGCCGCTTTGCTATGCAGAGGGGTCTAATAAAAGCACTACAAGTAATATCATAACTAAATCTGATGATATTGAAATCTGGGACCGGCTAGCGTACAAAGTTATAATACGTCACTATTTAAGTAAAAAAGAAAAAAAAAGCATGAAAACTATAAAATCTGCTACATTACTCAAGACAAGTAAAAATAAATTATCTCGGTCACGAATACTGTATAATGTGCCAAGTAAAGATTATAACCTAAAACGTACTACGCCATAGTAAAGCATAAAGTAGGAATACATTTGTTATGTAATAACTACTTTTAAAATAAATGTTTGCATGCATAAAATAGTGATACATCAACAAACTGAAAAAATTATATTTAAAAAATATCTAAATTCAGAAATAGAATAATAAAAAATATCAATCGATCCACTTATAAACGTTAGACATCGGGCCTACCTTAGAGTTTGCTGGAGTCTCAAAACTGTGTAGCTGAATTTTGCAGTATTTCATCAAGCAAAGCTGAAAGTTTAAACAAAAATGATATTTGCTTTCGGCAAATCAAGCTACGCTGACACATCACACCATACCACAACGAGATGAGAAGGGATATAGCCACATCAAAGAAACAAAAGGGAATAAATTGTCAAATCGAAACAGTTGCCGAAATAATATTCATTGGTTTGACGATAAAATACTTCGTCGCAATTCTTATAAATATGTGTAAATATCACACAGTGTTATAGTATACAAATGCGTCAAAAAGGCAAAGCAGAAATTGCGCTGAAGAGCTATGGGAACATACCGATAGAACAAAAGCAAACCCATGGGAAATGTGACGAAATAACAGTTTGCTATCATTATATGAGTATTCTTACTCGCTTTCTGTCGCCCTTAGTAAACTTGGAGCAAATCAACTACTTTGTATTAATTCTTCTTGTTTTGAGTCAACGTGTATACATCTTTGTCAGGCAAAATTCACCGCACGTTTTGCTGCTGTTCAGAATAATATGCGTTTAAATTTACATCTACACTCAAAGTTACTTTACCAAACATAAATCTTTAATTATTGGAATCGTATTTCGCAATATGTAAATGAGACAATAGAAAGGGACATGCTCAAAGACTTGTTACAGAGTTTATTACCATACTTTTGTCATTTTCATTGTTTAAAATTCACCACCTAATGACGTAACCAGAGAGTTGCACCAATGCCCCGAATAAGTAAACTTTGCATACTTTCC
Organism: Lithobius niger; assembly: GCA_023313725.1. Taxonomy (NCBI): domain Eukaryota; kingdom Metazoa; phylum Arthropoda; class Chilopoda; order Lithobiomorpha; family Lithobiidae; genus Lithobius; species Lithobius niger. The sequence goes on from JAHWFP010112979.1 coordinate 31,258, forward strand.
TTGGGCAATGTGGTATTGCTGGTGCACAATGCCTGGGAAATGTTGGCCATCTCACCAAAAGTATCCACTTTTAACTTATTGGGAGTTGACTGTTGTATTGGCGTTAAAAACAGTTGGTACAACAATGTGAAAAATATCTACACGTGCCATCGAAGGATGCTTCAACAATGACTGTGACGTCATGATTTACCAACTTCATGAAGGCGTGCAAGCAAACCATTGTGATTACGAATATTCATTGTAATTACACACGTCTTCATGATTGTTGCAATTTCTAATGAAAAATGCTGCCAGATCATTAAATGATTATGTCAGAACCGATTTAAGTATGGTAATAAATCACTTATTGCGGCACTTTCGCAACAATGGCCCGGTGTAAACGATTTAGAGGACAGTTTTTATCGAATACAGTCCTCGGAGTTAAAAAAAAAAAACATCTTCAGTGGCAAGCCGCCTCGGACGATTTTCTGCCTCCTTGGACAGAATTCGATAAAAACTATCCCATAAATCGCTTACACCAACCCATTGTTGATAAAGTGTGACGAGAACTATTAATTAACTCATGAACAGTTCTTAAGATATGACTGCTATGAAAATATCATTATTTGGGCACATCCACTTCCTATGCCCAGGTGAACCGCATTTGAAACAACGCATTTACATCAATGCAGTTACTTCACGCAAGTGAAAGGTGTTACAATTTTTACCAGAAGCATACAATATGTTCTTTCCAAAGACATGCAAACACACAACGGCAAACATTACAATATCAACAACGAACTTTCATGATTACAGGATATTTGAAGTAGTTAGGATACCTGTAATCACTATTACCCCATTTTTTGTTCTTTGTTGTGGCTACAAACCATACCTAACAGGCCGTAAACTATGCAATCGATGTTCGTTTCTATGTTATTAAATCAAACCAAAAATAGAACTAGCTGCTGTTCATTAATATGCTGTTTCACATTTCTGTATTGCCAAGGATAAAAAGCTTCTGGTTTCATTACATAAAAAAACCAGTAGAAATCTTCGGAAGTCCAGTCACTATAAAAATTCTAATACCGCCTTACTTCCCTGATAAATTTGAGCTACCGAGTTACCAGTGATAGTCAATTAAGGCTTTACTATAAGGAAGGTACGTGCTGCCGCCCTTCGTTATTTTACCAACCAATTGAAACCTTTCAGTATAACCTTACTAAACTGAGGCATGGATTGTTATTCCACTGTGTTAAGGAAACGAGGAACACCCTTACCCATCAACAGAGAATCAGTTCATTCCTGTACTGATTTCACACTGATTTGTCCACGTGCGGCCACTGTTTTTGCACCTGGCAACCTATTTTTTAGAGGCCAGAGCAGCACATGTAATTTAATGGTGTAAAATCCAACTGCATGTCGTACCTAGTTGGGAGGATTGCATCGTCCCGCAAAATTATGATAAGCAGATTGTACCATTTAACGCTATGGCGTAAACATGGCAACTTATTTGTTGGCTGAGAATTTTCGTTGCTGTATACCATAAAAAGGACAGTAAGACCCATCCCTCCCAACGAATTTTACATGAGCAACTTATGAAAAGGAAATGACTATCCTAAAATATAAAAGATTTGAAACATCCCCCCATTCTCTCGTACTGACCACACAAATTCAGAAATTTGGTGAATTATTCAACAAAGACTACGAGTGCACGTTACAAACTTGGTAGTATATTTACAAAAATAATGTGAAGCAACCAGGTATAAAGACAAAACAAAACCTTAATACCAAATCAACCAAGCTCTTCAATCGATCAATATTTAAGAAATTTATATCTAAAAGGTTAGTAGAACTAGTGCACGACTCCACCATTAGGGTTTCATCTTTAATTGCTAGAGAACAATAATAGCGAAATTGAGCTTGCTAGGTTTCATACCTGTCTTCCACATTTTCTACCTTTGATCCTATTTAGTCCTGCTAGTACTTTATTTGGATCGTTATCAAGGGGCTTCACTTTTTGAAAGGTGTCGCCATGTATTTCTGTTGCTCTTGATTGCATGAACCAAATTCATGAAAGTCTTTGTCAGCAGATTTACCTTGTAGTTGGCACACAGCAAAATTTCGGTTTGACAAACATTTGGCCGTTGCGTATATCTCGTCCTGAAAATTTCGAACGTACGATTTCCTGTTGCGGAGTTCTACGCTCTCCTTCAGTTTAGCCTTGCTGCCTGCTTTTCGCCTCGAGCGAGACACGTCGAAACCATGGTAGAGGTTAATTTCCATAGCGTCTCGGTTTTGGTGGTCGGAACGAATTTATTAGTGGTTGAGTTATGAAGTTGGCTTTTCGACGTTGAAGTTGAAAGGTTCGTAATTATTGGATTGCTGCCAGAGAAACGTGTTACCTTTCTTAGCCACGGAAAGGAAAGGGAGGAAAGAGTTACTCGTGGTCTACCGCATAGTTTCAATCCAACATTGTGTCCATTTTCTACTCCGATCGTTAAATTGAGATGCACTTAGACTACTAGCCACATTGTGGTATAGGTACCACACACCCTGGACAATAGCTGAGTGTTGGTATTATGGAAGCATTCTAATAGTAATCCCACACTGATTCGTCCATCATATCACCGAAGAAACTTTTCATCAGTGTCTAAAGGAATGGAATTACCCTTTGGTTACTTTTTACTCTGTAGTGTAACGTTTTCAACATTTCCAATAGAAACTAAAATTGACGAATGTTCTTACGTTAATGAACAGCAATCAATTGTTGATGGTATAATCCGTTTGCAACGTTTTAGTTCTTACTTGTTTGTATTAAGCAAACCTGTGCTTAAAACTGTATATGCATAATTACGATGTTTTGTATAAATCTTGTATATCATTGTTGGTGCCCCTTGCAGCACACAGGAAAAAGAGTGTGGTGTAACAACCTGTGTCTTAAAATTTGCCTTCTCGAAAACGGTTAGTTTGACGTCATATATCTGGTAGACATCACACATTAGCTGTATCAACTGGTTTGTGAGCAAAAATTTATGTTAAAATGGTTACTATAAACATGCACACTCCGAAATCCAAAAGACTGTATTGCGCAAAGTGGTACAAACAGGACGAAAAGCCAAATGGGCTCGAAAAGTGTTAAATAAATGCAGATGCAAACCTATTTATGTTGCCTTTTGGTCTTAAATGTCAGATTGACACAGCGGGGCAACTGAACCCAGGGTTGAAACCAAAGACCGAAGTCCTATCGCCAAGCCACACTGACATGGCGTGAGAAAATAAGTGGTTTAAAGTTACTTATCTTCAAAAACAGCCATTAAAGGCTAAGTCGTTCAAAACACGGCGTTTAGAGTCTCTAGGAAAAAAAAAGAAAAAACCTTACAACTAATTCATAGCCAATTGGTTGTATAGCTAATATTTGTCTCGGCTATGACTTAGCTGTAAGATTTTCAACTTTTTTTAAAATTTGATAACGACTCTGGTCTAGAGTTGACAGGCTGCGTTTTGAATGACTTTAGCACTTAATAGCTGTTTTTAAATCTAGAAAAAAAATCTAGTAGAAAAATCTAGAAATCTAGACATAAACCTATAAACGTGCTTTTTATTCTACACTGTAGTGGCTTATAACTAATCAGTTTATTTAGACTTAGAGGCATTAGAAGAACGTCTCTAAGTCTCAACAATTTCAAGATATAGCCTTTTTTGCATTGTATAAGGATTATCAGTCAGGATTTATTACTGAATGTAGTTCAAAATCGGAACACAAGCAAGAAACGGAAGGATTACAAAACCAATAATAATGAGCATCGTTTTGTATTTTCGCTTCTCAAAAACAAATATTTCCTCGAGAATTACTACAAGATTACGGATATTCTGGTCAAGTGATGTTCTTGATGGCCACTAAAGCAAGAACAATCTAGAAATTAATCTTAATAGGGAAAAAAATACCTAACAATAGCCATAAGAATGTAGATCTAACATAGTGATTAATTGATAGTTCACTGATGAAAAGGATCAAGTCCAAGTGTTCTTTGTTCAAAGTTTAAGTCTGTTGACGAATTACAGTATTTGCGAGTTTGTCAACCGTCATAATGTCATTCCAGCAAAGTGGCCCGGCAATGGATTAGCAGTCATGGGAAAATAGGGGAATTTTAATCATGGTGAGTGCTTCGTGCTTTGTTTGCGATCATGAATTTGATTCGATGTGTAACAACGGCAACAGTAGTAAACAAACAAGCCTATCAGTCGCCAGTCGAGTGCGCATTAATGACTTGTTTGGGTGCAGTTAAGGCGATAACAGGCAAGCAAATTCGAGGAAGTTAATAGCTTGTAAAGTTAAGTAATGGTAAATTTTATTAATATTATTATTATTACCATTATTACACAGAGTAACGATAACAGCGTTACTCAAAATGCCGAGGAGAAGTAACAAACACAGTTATCCAAGCCCTCAAGCAGAAATTTCACCAAATCGGACCTTTCACTCCATGACGGACATGGAGGACAGAAAGTAATTTTGTAATTTCCAAGGTTGAAGGACTTTATTGGGAAAAAAATATCTTCTGAGGTCGTGATAGAGTTTAGGAAGAGTAAGTTTAAAAGTGTGATCACAGATATAGCAAACACTGAACGAAGTAAGAAAAGTAGGGGAACACAGTGATAGGAGGTAATAGTAAGCTCAGAGAAAATTGGAATTAGAATTTATGGCACACTACGGTGATGCCTGCAAAACATTAGAAGCTCTACATTTTATTTATATAGACAAAAGGCAGGGCTGGGGCTAGAATTTTTTCTGGAGAAGGGGGGGGGGGAATTTTATGCCCCACCACAATTTAAATGCCCCCACTGAAATTGTATCCCTCCCCCATCACAACGAAATAATACAGTCCAACTCTTAAACCAACATGATAAAAAAATAACTATGAAAAAGAAATTGAACTTCAGTAAGCTTTTTTACGCCCTCTCCATTCTTTCTTGGGCGTGCTCTCCTTTCCTGCCCCCCGCTGTTCATGACCCAGCAAATAATAATTCGAGTATAGAATCAAAGCCATGCATACATTCCATTAAAAAAAGTAAGGCCAACAAAAAAATTTGTCTGCGTCGTACTTAACAGGGTGGCTTTGTTCTGAAAGGTCGTCGTGCAATGGATGAATTTCACACATTTTGTACTGTTTTAGCGGATAAAACCACGTCGCTGTTCTGAATTACTGAATCAAATATCTAGTCTGTTTTGCAGTCATGAATGACTTTTCCTAACGGCCATATTCACACGCACAAAAAAATACAATGCCAAATTACGCTGAGTTAAGCGCAGATTTATAATTGCGCTTCTAAATTCTACAACGTAAAGAAAAGACTAGGCAAGACGTAAACTTGAAGTGCTAACCCGGACATAATGCGTTTTTATGGACTACCCATTTCAACTTGCATTGACGATTGCAGTTACTTTTTTTTACAGGTAATAAAGCTCAATAATATTTCCTACCTAGTGTGCCATCTCCAGCGATCAAGTTTAGTTGAGCATGCACTTTCGTGAATTTACCCAACAACTCGGTGCTGATGCCCTCCCTCACCAAAGCAGTTCTTAAACGCGCGGTGAATTTTCTGATACCTCACCGCTGTAGCAAGACACTCATTGACTGCAGGAGGTAGTTTGGGGCTGAAGCCACCAACTAAAGATGGCAGATCTGCGGGTGTTCTTCACTACGAATTAACACGCGGTGGCGATTGTCGTTATGCAGTGTCCCCATTAGGGTAAAAGAAAGTAACAATTCAAGGGTGATTGGTGAGCAAATAATGGTCAGCAAACATTCTTAAAACATTTCTCTCGTTGTCTCGTCTCCGCATCGATGTACCCAGCGGGTACGTTCCAAAACGACTCATCTGTGATGTCACTTTTACCTCGACGGTCGCTTTTGTTGGAGTTGGGCGCCGAGATGTTTGGTGACTTTATATATCATTTTCGAGGCGAATAATTGAGGTTTAACGATCACAATCACTCATCCAGCAAAAGATGCTATAATAAATTATTGCTTGTGTGAGTTCTGCCCAGCATTCAATTTAGCCCAGTGCTGCACTATTACGATTTCTTCTCAAGGTTCTTCCCGCTTTTCTGTCCAGTGCTGTACCTCGGATATCCCCAAATACCTCCCGAATTCCTCCAAAAACACGTGAGGTAAGAATTTCACCTTCAAATCTTCGTCCATGCATCAAGGCTACAATGTCAGAATATTTCATTAGTAAAGGACTGCAAGAAGTATCATTTCTATGCCACTATGAGCTCTTGAACGTCCAAAGGTCTGCCTGCAAGTTTTTCAGAAACGGGCCCAGGTCAATAAGTAAAATTCTGTCAGTATTAAGTTTACTTCGGAGAATGCGATTGGGTTCGTTCAGTGCTCAGGGTACTAATCATCAACCTTAACGACGACGACTTAAACATTGTGATTTTTGTCCGTGTGTTTTTCTTTTGCGTATTGAATTTTAGGTCATCAAGTTCTGATCGATTCGCAGTACAAACACCAGGATCAACTGCTACCTCAAACTTCCTGCTTGAAGCTCATGTTGAATAACAAACCAAAGAAGGTTCTCCATCAAGAAAACTAGGGTCGGTTGAATACTTCATTACAGTATAAGATGGTTTAAAATGATGGATACCCCACACAGTAGCATTCAGGACTCCATTCATAAAAAAATTGCAATATTTCCGCCCGCTCATGCGGACCGTCGTCACAGACAAACACTGTAAAAATAGATTTTACAACACAGTCACATTTACGGTAAAGTTTACGTAGCATAAAGGATTTAAGATAAAGGGGAACTCTTGCCAGACAAGTAGAGGAGGTCGGACGCCTAAAGCAAGTGCTCCGCCATTTTACCGGAAGTGAAGAAGCCGAAATTTCTTTAAATTGACACAACCCTGTTTTGGGCGTCCGGCCTCCTTCAATCGTTTGGTATGAGTTCCTCTTTCTCTTAAATATTTATGCTAGGTAAACTTTGCTTTACGGTAAATGAAGCTGTGTTGTAAATCTATTTTTTTACCTGATGAGGCCCCCATGAGATTTTTTTTTTGGTAGTAAACTTTATAATTCCTTGCCAACTGAAATAAGAAAAAAAAAACTAATGTGATGCCATCGTTTAAGAAACATTTCTTTAAGTGGTTACTTGAACAAAACCCACCTAACTTAACAAATTTATTCAATATTGTGAGTTAAGTTTTTCGAAAGTTAATTTTTTTGTATCATGTCTAAAAACTGTTGTTTACCCGTTTCTTTTGGCAAATTATAATTATGCTGTTGTTGTTTTCTATGGATTATTCATGTGTTTGTTTCCTATTATCTTTGTAATTTTTCGTAATGTTTTTTTACAGTTATGTACACTTTTTTAACGATTTCTAGCAAGTAGTCCTATTTTTTGAACGTTGGAAATTTTCACAATGGTTTTTTTTTTTTTTTTAGTTTGGTTTGCATTTAAATGTGCCCTTAACATACGCGCGCATCGGCTCTTGTGGTATATGGGTATGTCACTTGCGTGACTGACAGTGCATATTACATTGAATAAACTCAACTCGACTCAATTCAACTCAACTCCATGAGTTGGCGGAAATATTACAATTTTTTAAATAAATAGTGCTTTGAATGCTACTTCGTGGAGTCGACCCACTATTTTCAGTCATCTAAAACTAGCATTGTTATGTGTGAAGAGCTATTTTGATTGATCCTATAAATAGCCTCAAGAATGCTGGCTTTGTCATATAAGTTGAGGAAGTGTTAGCTCTTTCATTGGGCAGGTAAAGCTGCTGTTGTCAGATTTCGGTATGGATTTCTCTGGCGTCAGCAACCAAAGGGGTGGATTGCCAAGTGACCCCAATCAACCGATCGAAGCTGTTAAGGTGAACAAATTAAGTGCGGCCAATAGGAAATTACCAAGTGAATCCCGACCACACGTCGCTAATTGAATTGATGGCAGCGTCACTAAATCCGCCTGTCACTTACAATTTAGTGTCAGCCAAACCAACCGGATGCTCATTAACAGCGTTCCTGCCCCCTCCGTTCATCCACGTGAAAAAGAACTCATTACTGAAGAATTCGAATAAGGAACAACCATAAACAAGACAGCTTGAATGAAATTAGAATTGTGACTATTATAGTTTCATGCAAGGATATGGCGTTATGGTTACGAAAAGTTAAAACGGACTCAAAACACATTGCCGAGTCAAGGATGTGATACACAACTGGGGAAGCCGTATGTAACTTTTGGAATCACCATGGAACGCACTCAGTCTGGCCAGTTTTCACACTTGGGCCGATGCCCTTGGACACTAAAAGTAACTTTTCGAAAACTTGCCATACTGGACGATATATGGTAAACTGTGTTTACCGGAAAAGCCGATTCACGATTTAAGGCGCAGCCATTTGTGATACTTCCGCTTTGAGATTATGGGATGGCAACCGCCATTAAGGTTGAACGTGGTGAGAAAATTCAATCGCAGTAACTCAAAAATGTTGAAGAAACTTAAGCCCAACGAGTAGGGTAAAACACGCACAGCTACAGTTAAACTATGATTCTGTTTTCAAATTTTATCCAAGCACAGGCAAAAGTTTGAACTAATTTTCCAAAATCTGTTGGGTTTTATAAATTGAGGTTTGCATCGTTTTTAAGATACGCAGCGTTTTCACATATGGGGCAACTTGCCTCACACACCACAGGAGTGATGGCGAAATATAGAATGTGTATCTTGCAAATCTCATTCAGGCGAGAGCAGAGGTGAGAACAGTGGACTCCATAGGGTGCATGCCATGTTTCTTTTCTTTTTTTTAAATTGTTGTTTTAAGCTGAAATTGCTGTTATGCTCTTTAAACCACGTTACCATAATTTTGTAAATAAAATAAATAAATAAATAAATCGATTGTAGGATTGGCCTCTCGCGAATCTCATTCAGACGAGAACTGGAAGCTAGGTGACGCTATGTTGGTGTTACCGGCGTTGACCAAACGCCGGAAGGAATGCAGAGTGCGAAGGTTTGTAATGCATTGTTTCTACTACAATTGTGATTCTCTGTTGCCATTAGATTGAAGAGATGTTACTGACAGCACGTGTTTGCGGGACAGATGACATTGTATCACCACCGTGGGTGACACTTTGCTTCATTGTTGCGTAGTTTTAGTAAACATATCATTAGTGTCTACCAACTTCTTGCTAAAAGCAACCAATACTATTCGAAATCCCGTAAGAGTTGCGCCACGACAAACTTCCTGTTCAGTATAGAACCCTCCCAAAGGCAACAAAAAGTACTTCCTGTCTTTCCACCTCCATTCTCCTTCCTTCTCAAGGGGTTGTCCAGACATGGCACTCAGCCTGTCACCGCAGTAGCCCCGTTTGTACATCGGTCACACCAACCTTACACACTGAGTCTTTTTGAGGGCGATATCCCTCCTGAATATCTTTGGTGTCGTCGTCCACTTACGGTCCGCCATGAGCTTGTAGATTGTCACCATCCCGATGGTGTTCATCGTCGTTTCCATCTTCTACAAGACTTAGCATGAACGTCAGTTGAGCGATAAATCTGTCCTGCTGTCGGTTTTTTTTTTTTATTTTGCAGAAGGTGCAGATATGATAAGACCTAGTTGAGGGGCTTGGGCTTCTTTAACACCTCTGCAATGTGTGGCGCAGTGGCAACCTGGACCACTGCACTGTTACTGAAGTTGGCGTTAATGACCTGGCTGTCGACGCACCATAAAGCTTTAATCCCCCCACATTCCTTCTCGTACACAGGCGTAACAATTAATACCACAAAAAAAAATAATTTTAGAGTGGTAGGTGGGTGGGGTAATTGAATTTAAATGTGGAGAAAAAGTAGTAGAAGTAGAACGTATTTGGTGACTATCATTACCGTTATGTTTCATGACGCTACATAACGTGTTCAACACGTCTTGCACGTTACGTGAACACGCTTTACAGTTACACAAACAAGAGCTAATTACAAATTCTAATGACAATTTCACCGTTACACTAGCATTGACATCCAGCTGGAGTTAGCATTGACACAACTGAATATGCACGTCTAAAATGCTCAAACGTGGGTACAAGGTTCACAAATAACTTTCACGGCGTCTACGAAAATGTGGCGTGTTTCCCCCATACTATTACATCCCAGTTCCTACATTAGCAGCTACAAATTGCACGAGAGCTGTGGTTTAACTGGCTGACAGTAACTTGCCCCAGTCGCTGCTGTCAGCTCTGGAAAGAAAAGAGTTTACAGCGAGACACGACCAAATTCTGTTAACGGCACTGAGGGTTGTGGCAAGACAGGTGACTCCAGGGCGCTACACGCACAAACGGCAAACGTAATAAAACCGATAGAGAAATCGAATTAACTGTCAAGGGAGGGCGCCACCGAACCACGAGGACGAGATAGTAAATAATGTGAAAAGCCTCAAAGATGGTGGCGCTCTTAAAATATGAAGACAAGTACACAATTTGCCGAGGGTTGTGTTCAAAGCTACGACAGTACGAATAATGACATTACGGAATGGCAGAATGGTATGGGAATAACAAGTAGACAGAGAAAGTGCTTCGACTGAGGCTTTAGGCGGTGGTGATCATAGAATTTTTGTTGTCTTTTTTCCCCATTGTTATCTTTTTTTTATCTCATTCTTTGCAACTTTGTGCGTGCTTCGGTAAATCTTTAGAAAAAAAAATGGATGAACAGCATCCTTGTGTTTGAATTTTTCATAGTGTCAGGGAGGATTTGGGTGCCGTGTCCTGTGGCCGAGTTCTGAATAAATCTCTTTCATAGGTGGGATTATTTGAACTAGGAACGGTGGGTACAATAGTAAGCATTTCTACAAGATCACGTATAGCTGCAGTCGCATGAGCTTTTTGTCACATTATTGTAACAAACCTCCGAACGTTTGGCTTCCCGTCAATGTCCTGACTGAATGAGCGGGGAATTGAACCCATGACTTTTGAAACCAATGGCTGAAGTCCTAACCGCCAGGTCCGTTTCAGTACGGCTTAGCGGCGGCTTTGGTTTGGAATGTGGTGAGTTCATTTCCCCGCTCATGCACTCTGAAATTTTAGTCCAAAAGGCAACGAAAAGAGGTTTGCATCCGTATTTATTTAAAATAGGTAGTTGTCTTTCTTCGTGGAATTGTGTCCCTATGCAATGACAGACACTGTGCGACAATATGGCGCCATTTACTGTGACTATTGGTTTTAGGTGGATTATTTTAACACAAGCCAGAATAAACCCTTTAAAATTGCATGAGTTGCAAGGAAAGTAAAAAATGTAGACAAAACTGTCCAAGTCAAGTAAGCTCTACATATTGTTAGAGAAGGTAAAGAGGTATTTCTTTGTGTTGAAAGCATAAGAAGTGAAGAATGAGTGGGGTTGATTTTTTTCACTTTCATGATTTCAAAATAATACTCTCGTGTCGAAATTTGGTAATGGACAATTGCTTGAGTAGACTCCACGCATTTGTCTTCATTTCTTTACCACTCCACCCTCTTTAAAAAAAATTATGTTTTTTTACATGAGTTGGTCAATTTTTTCTGTGTTTTTGTCTTCCCTTGCAACTTGATGCAATTTTAAGTGTTTGTTCTTGCTTGTACCTTTGAAATGAGCTAAGATCTGCTCGAAACGTCCAGTATAGTGTTTTAAAAGTTTTTGGTTTGTAAATTTCTTTACTTTGTTCAAATGCTGCGTTTTTACTCATTTGCGACCTCAGTCACAGTGCAGTGCAGTGCAGTGTGCAGTGCAGTGTCATCCACTTGACTACGTATGGTTGATTAGATTAAAATCTTATGTTCGATACGTATGTGGACAGATATAACATGTTTAGCTTCAGATACAGTTAAACATAAGCTTTTAGTAGATTGTAATTAACTTATATTTTAGATTTATTCTGTTGAATGAAATAGTTGACATCAAGTTGTTGACAACAGTATTTTCCCGTTCAAGGTAGCTTACCCCCACTATTCCTGCTTGATTTAATTTCAAGCATTTTATATACCTAGAATGTTGAGTTTCATGGGTTTAGAAATCCTTTATAATTTTCTGGGGAATAGAAGAGTTAGTGAAACTACATATTTTTAAAAGCTCATTTTTTCTTTTTCTTTAATGAGTTGCATAAGGAAAATTGGAAATAAGCCAACAGCAAAAATCGTACACAAGACATAACGTAGTTCAGTAAGCCACCTTTATGCACTTACGTTTCGTCGGAGTGGCATGACCCGGATTCGAACCGGCTACCCGGTTAGCCCCCAGATCACTTGCATAGCGTCTTAATCGCTATGGCCACATCCTCCACTGGCATAAAGATAACTCACTGAACCCGTAGTTCACGAAAATGGCAAAGGACTGAACGAACTTTCCCCATTTAGGCAAGGTTAACACGGTTTGCGAAATCCTTGTCTCTTATTTATTTAGTAATACTACTTTGAAAAATATCGACTAAAGTAGAAATCAAGCGAGTGAAGGCAGATAGGTATAGCTTTACTTTAAATTACTCTGCCTGCATCTCCAAGGGCACTCGCATCAGAACTTCAAGATCCTGAAGTGAAGAATCGTTGAATATGTGCTCTACTGCAGTGATATAAGGCTTGCAGATGGAGGTAGCATCTGCTTAAATTGGAGGAAATGTTACAAAATTATTCATCGAGTTTGGTAACGCTCTGCAACGTTTGCACTCAGTGGCCAGCAGTAGACGTTTCTATAATTCAGCTGGTGGGGGGAGAGGGGAGAGGGAAGAGGAATGCTGCTGTAAACCTGCTTGCTATGCCGTGGACTTGGGTTGCTTTAATCTTTTCACGTCGTCCATCTTGTTTAAAGGAGAGCGACGGACAGAATATGTTTGCATACACCATCAAATATTAATCTGTTCCACCAAAATGCTAATTAATATTTCATTTGAAAGGGAAAGTAGCCAAGTCCCTGTTGGTACTTATTGATTGACCCCCCAGGTCAAACGAGTTTATTGGACGGAGAAATCGAATTTTACGTCCAATACATTTTGAAGGAGAAGGAAGGAGGACAAAGGGCGTACGAGACATTCTCCAATTTTTTGTTCTTGAGAAAAACAGAATATCAAATCAGATGTCTCAGATTTTACCCTGGCAAACGACCGACAAAGCAACATCCAAAGGTAAACATGTTATCACATGTTAGCATTAGAAACAAGCTAATACCCATGCACCATCGAGAGAACAAACATAAAATGATTTTAAGTAAGAATAGAAATCACTGGAACGAGCGAATAATAATGAGAATCGAGGAACCTTTGACTATCAAGTTTGATTTTTGTTCTTTCATATCATTTTTTTCCATTTTTCTTTCGTTGCGAATGGAAGGAAGTGCTTTTGATGCTAAAAACAGTAAAAATTAATAAAAATACAGTTCATATAAGATGGCCTGAGTTTAAAATCGGTGAAAACAAAAGCACCAAACTTCGTCACCATTGAAATAAAGCCAATTTTTCAAAGGAGCAAGCAAATAATAAAAATATGTAAAATACAAAAAAAAGGGGTGGGGGGGACTTTGGTTAGTTTCATCATTTTATTTCATTTTATTGAAATTATTAAATTAAATATAATAAAATAATAGCAAATCAAAACAAATATGAAACGACTATTAAAAAATCTCCCCACCTTTGGAATTACAAAACATAAGCCGCCCAGACCCAAACATAATAACTGCACCTCTTGAAGAAAGGCGATGATAGTTAATTTATTACTCAATAAAAAATACGGTAATTTTTAATTAAAATGTTGTTGCTATTGGAGATTTATTTTATTGGGGGAACTCCTCAGCTACTCGGGAGGTGGGGGGGGGGTGCAGGATAAGAAGGTAGAAAATTATAGCATTCAGGGCACTATTTATTAAAAAAATTCCAATATTTCTGCCCACTCATGGGGGCCATCATCAATCACAAACAAAGACAAATACAGAAGGACGAATGTGGTCCGCCATTTTACCGGAAGTGCCATTTTCTTCCACTTCCGGTAAAATTGCGGAACATTAGTGTTTAGGTGTTTGGCCTCCTTTATTCGTCTGTGTTTGTGCCTGATGATGTCCCTTACGAGCGAAAGGAAATACGGCAACTTTTTAATAACTAGTACCCTAAATACTACTTTGTGGATTTGACCCATTATTTTCAGTCATCTGAGTCCAACTGGGTTTACGGACTCAACTGGAGAAGATAAGAGAGTTGCCTAATGATCCTAGCCGTGTCTTGAACTGCTCATACATAAATTTAATCTTGCATCATGTTCTCTAAAGGGGAAGGGAACTGCTTCCTCCTTGCTTACGCTGCTGAACTGGCTGTCTGAAGCAGTAGATTTCAGCAGGAAGTTTAACATAAGTTTACAAAAAAAACACCTGATGTGTCTTGGAAAGAATGAAGCAGATTTAAAAAATGTGACATATTTTTAAGTAAATTGATTCAGTTGTAGCAAAATGTGCATTAACGCTTGAAACTATCAGCGTGAATGGCAATACCATGCATCAATAAAATGGTCGATTCTCTAGAAATCAGCTCATCCAAATATCAACTAGAGAAATCTGCCGCCGGATACAAAATAGATTACCGGACCATCATCGATTTGGGTGTCGATCCTGGCTGTCAAAACTAATAATGTGACCTTGAGTGATGGTTTAGCTTAAAGCGATCGAACCTCAATCGTTATCGATCAATGTTTACGTCACACTTTCAATTGAGTTCCGAATGCAATATGCCCTCCATACTACTTACTTAAAGTTGAATTAGCTTTGCAAGTATGTATAGCGAAGTTCTATAAACTAAATACGAATTCATAAATTGCAGTCTGTCGATGCCAAATGAAAATCAATTCATACATTGATTGATTTAATGGATTTACCAACACATTGCTCGAGGGAAGAACAGAGCCGTTGTCGCGGTAGAATCAACCTGAAAAATGCCTAATTTAAAAGTCAGTGAAGTCGTTCATATCCAGTTCGTTGGTAGCATTAAAACTCAGATCTTACGCGTATACATTTGACAACAACTATCCCACTTATTTAAAGTGACTGGGGGAGTCGCTCGTTCATTCCGCTCGAGGAGCTTTCATGCTGCAACTCTTGACACCGTTTTAAAATCAAATCTATTGTTTTGTTTTTTCCATGCATCAAGTCAATTAATACAAAACCAATTTTAAGATCGTCCTTTTAGGTTATTTTTTCCGTGTATCCTTTTCCAGATCATCTGTCTTCGGTCGAGGAGGTTTACATGAACAAACTATGACGTCATGAACAAACATCATTAGGGTTTAAAACAAACTTTGACGTTAGTTTTTCAGGGTTTTTGCGATTTTGAGGGTCATAATATCAAGTTCCGGCGATGAAAATAAGCCTGTAGTGAGCGCAATTTAATTATCTTTCGTTTGGTCCTACTCCCATGTTTGTAGGTGCTTTGGTTCCGGAGGAGTAGAGGTACAAACAAATAAACAAACACACACACACGCACGCACATCGTAAGTCCTTAATGATGTAGATTATTTGGGCTGATCAAATTCCTCGATTCGGTAAATGTAACAGTGGCTGTTTCAGATGGTGACCTAGCTGTCGACGCACCATTAAGCCTCAATCACCCCCCCCCCACCCCAATCAATCTTTGCTACGAATCATCGATAGTTAAGCTTCGCACTTGGAAAATCATAATCCCCCAAATCCCTAGCATAAAAAAAAAATAACACAACCACAGAGTGCTATACTACATATAGAATTGGGAAACCATTGCACAAACGCAAAGATGTTACTAGGGGAAAAATGCCTGGTGAATTGACTGTAACTGGTATTCCGTGACACTGACTTTGCCAACTTCCAATTCATGTTTGTACTGATTTCAAAAGTTTTCCCCGGAAGCCTTCTGTTCGTCACTGGATAACGCTAGCTTGAATTGGTAATTTTTTTATGCTGCCAAACATCGGACATCGTGTGGCGTCCTAATCATGAAGGAAGATAGGAAAGAGGGGGGGGGGGAGATGAGGCTTAATGGCGCGTCGACAGCTTGGTCATTAGCGCCAACCTCAGTCACAGTGCAGTGGTCCGGGTTGCCACTGCACCACACATTACAGAGATGTTATTCAAACCCCTAATCTAAATCTTGTCATACACCTGTACCTCCTGCAAAAATTGAAAAACACCGGACAGGAGGACAGACTTATCGCCCAACTGACGCGCAATGTCATGCGGAAGATGGAACCGACGACGAACACCATCAAGATGGCGACAATCAACAAGTAAGTGCCGGACCGTAAGTGGCCGTCGACACCAAAAACATTCAGGAGGGTCAACCCCCCGCAAAAGGAAACAGTGAGTAAGTCTGGTGTGACCAATTCGCAAACGGGCCAACACAACCTCCTCACGGCGACTGCGGCGACACGCCGAGTGCCACTCCTCGACAGTGCCTTTAATGGCCCGTAACTTATTACCGTCCTGTCTGTCCCACAAGGTTTGCCAAAGCGTGTTTGCCTGGCCAGCGGAAAACCGTGCTTTTCTGCTGGATCCCGGGCCATGTTGGGATAGCAGGGAATGAACAAGCTGATTCTGCTGCGAAAGGGGCCCTTTCTGGCCCTCTCGGTAGGGATCTCAGCCTTGTTCCCTCAGATGCCTTTCCATGCGTCTGAGATAGGAAAGAGACGAGGGTTATACGTTCCTATTTTCTTTGCCAAGTGTAGCCTTATTTTGGCCAACAGTACAGAACACAGCTGACGAACTATAGATAAATATTCCATTGGTTGACGTACACAACTCTTATCGAGGAAGGAAGCTTATTCGGATCCTGACATCACATGGTAAATTTTCTGCTTTATCTCGACAGGGCTGGCATTAGAAATTCGAAGATCCTGCTCCTGTACACGGGAAGCAAAGACTGTTGAAAACTTGAGATTTGCAATTTCGAGCTGCTGCTAGAGCTTCTTTTTAGCAACAGGTCATTCCGAACGGTTTTAACTGGAGGTTTTAACCGAGGAACTTTAAACAATAAATTCTCTTTAAAAGTGTCCACGAACTCTTTCACTAACACATCCAAACCAAGCACAATGAAAAAAAGATATCAACTTTAGTGCAATATCGGTGTTATGGACGTCAAAAGTAGGATGAGACCCCCCCCTCATATGCCATATCTGTGGAACTTGGGTGTTTTAAACAACAAAAATGATGTGAGAATGGTCTTTCATCATTATTGTCGTTTAAAACACGTAAGTTCCAAAGATGGCTAACGAAGAGAGTATCATCCTATTTTGACGTCCATAATATCGATATTGCACTGAAGTAAGCACTGCGAGAATGGTCCGTCACGTGCTTACTTATCATTATTCTTCATGTAAAAACTGTTAGAGCATTTTATATGACGTCACGCAGTCTCAACTCATGTTGAGCGCCTTATAGCCTGTTGTCGGAGCCATCCGATGTTATAGCCTACGATTTCACGGATGTTTAAGGAGTGACCATAAAATAAAAGATATCAACCCCCAGACACTATTCAACAATTTTGGTATAATACTATATTAACAGTTTCAGTTCCGACATGGGTCACCGCAACCTTCCGCAACATAATATTCAACCCCTAAAAGAGGAAAGAGGGAACATTTCGCATCGCACCCATGAGTTGACTTAACTACCAACGCCATCTAGGCTCTTTAACCTCTCTTTGTCTGAGGTTGTTCCGTGACACGCCAGTTCGTGATTTACGACACGGACAGGGTGATGTAAACGGACCACGGCGCGTGTTCCTTCTACGTGAGGTGCAGGGGAGCGTCGGGGGTGTAGCATGGCGCCCATGTTTAATAGATGAGTTACGCCACTCCGAGACAGTGATGCGTAGCATCTCTCTCTCTCTTCCTTAGCGTTTGAATTTCAGATGAGTCGCGCCCTACACCTCTTCGTAAGTGGCGCTGGTTCTGTGTGTGCGGGGGAGGGGGGGAGTGGCGGCGTTCTCTGTGTGTGCGAATGGTGTAGCTGGGATTCTGAGGACTCGGTCGTCGTTTGCTCCTGCCTTCGACAATTGAATTTTGTCGGAGGAAAGAGGCCACGAGCCACCCGATCGACCGTGTCCAGACCTTCTGGTTCTCACACCCAATCGAATCGAGATCGATCTTCGAGTCTTTCTTCCACCTCAACATACTCCCCCTCCCTCCGCATCTTTGCCATCGTTCCTCGTGCTTCAATTTTTTTTTCCTTTTCAATTTCTCTTTTTCCTTTTTATGGCTTGGTCTTGTAGCATCACTTCAGATTCCGGTGGCAGGTGACGGGTCTCCCTGGTCTCGTCACGGGTCACCAGATTTACCAACAAAATCCTCACCTCACCCCTACATCCGATTATCCCGGATTAGGGGAAGGCTGAGCGACGTCTGGTAAAGCGCCGTATGTGTGTGTGTGTACTTGTAAACCACAACGCACTACTGATTCGTTTCTTGTCAAGAAGCAATTTTTGGGTGGTCACTGGTTTAGAAGTTTGTGAAGATGGGAATACGACACTGCGAATCAGAACTTACACCATGGTCTTAAACGAAAGACACACGGACAAGGAATTATAAAATCAATAGAATTGAGTAAGATGTAAGTTGGTAGCAGTTTTATTTTCAATAACAATACAGCACGGGTGGTGTTGGATGCACCGTTTGCAAATTGGTACAGTTTCGTTGCTCATGGCTATGTCCATGTTTCATCAAGCTAGTTGCTTCGATCACTTTTTCGCGTACAATGGCTAACAAACTCTGATTTTCGTTCGTTTCGCTCACTCAATCAACCAGCATACCCCCCTTCAGTCGGTTATCTGCAAAGAAGCTGGACTTGTTTTAAAATAAACAAAGTGGATGATGATTTGCTCATGGGAATGTATTTACTCTGAGTGCACTGTAATGCAGCCAAGCACTGGACAAGAGCTTTTTTCCACCTCAGTTGTCGTTTGTTACAAATTGTTTCGTTCCCGGACACGTTTCTTTTTTGTTCTCAAATGTCAAACATTTGGTTGATAACGCGGTTACAGGTTTCTCGTGCACCTAAATATTTTGTTAAGTAGTCTCGTGCACTTAAATTGTTCGATAGCAGTGGTCGTATCAGTGGCCAGCTGATCGAATTAAATTGGTTTAAATTGTGTCAACGTTACTGAAGAGTTCAAAAATCTACCAGTGTCGTGCTAACTTTAAGACGGAATATAATAATAATAATAATAATAATATATAGAGACGATGCTCGAGGCATCCACCCACCCAAATTCCCCGGCGGCAGATGTTAAGTGGAAGAAGTACCACCATTATTACAGTTGTTTTTTGCCGCAGCACCCTTACTTACAGTGATATACAACATTGTATATCACTTTTGATGCTGTGTTTATTAAAGGGAAAATGTTGCATCAAAAATGTGCAAAACATACATGATGTTTCAGTAGTTGGGTAGATGGAAACAAAGAAAACAGTAAAGAACTCGCTGTATTATATCCAAGTCAAGTCAGCGAAATAAAGTTTTTTTTTTTTTTTTTTACTTTTTGTATAAAATTGTTGGGGCCCTACGTGACCTTAAGCACTGCTTGTCTAGATGAACCGGTTCAATTTACAACATTCGAAGAATGTTGTGAAAAAGAAAGAAAAATCTAGTAAAGGGTGGGGGGGAGGAGCAGCAAAAACAGTGATTCGATCCGGGAAACCTTCGTTCATGGCAGTGGGCTGAGATAATCTGCAGATAATCTGCAGATAATCTGCTGAGATAATCTGCATAGATTCCATGACCGCTAAAGGAATATGGTAGTCTCTCAGATAGCCCTAATTGGTGGGGGGAGGGGGGAATGAGGTTTAATGGCGCGTCGCCAGCTAGGTTATTAGCGCCAACTTCAGTCACAGTACAGTGGTCCGGGTTGGCAGGGACTGACAGGGGGCGTCGGACGAACGTCTAACTGAAAAATCGTCTAATGGGATAATTGTCTAATATCTGCATAAATAAAAACCCGGAAAATCGTCTAAACGGAATATCGTATAATGGAAAATCATCTAAACGGAATATCGTATAATGGATAAACGTCTAACTGTATAAACGTCTACCTGCGGTTTCTGATGTTATATATATATAACCGCAGCGAGTGCGGTAGCGCGAGCGAGGCTGGGAAATTAAACGATTTTCCATTATACGAATTTCCTGTTAGACGACTTTCCGTTATACTGTTATACGGTAGACGTTCTTCCAATTATACGATTTTCCAGTTAGACGATTATCCCTCGCCCCGTCACAGGGACGTTGACCAACGTAATGGAACCTAACTAATTCGATCAAATTTAGTTTAAGAGCGGTGGCAATAACTCCATATTAGCTACCCAGTTCACATCTGGAACCAGTTGAGCTAGCTGCAAGGGCACTGGAGGTAAAAGTAAACGTCGTCTTTTTAGAAGCTAATGCTGTGAGAGCAGTTTTTTTAGGCCTAAAAAAAGTGGTTTTGTGCACTCCCTTATGCTTCTAAACATGTATTAATTGGGAAATTTTAAGATAAAAAATTCCGCTTGCTAACAATTGCAGCAGCAGCCAGCAAAGTAAAAAAAAAAATTAGCATTTTTAGGTCCAAGAAAGTAGGCTTGACGAACTACGCTATGTTTTTACCTCCGCATGGATCCGGTGCCCCTTGCAGCTATCTCAACGAGTGGCTCCCCATACGAACTCCCCAGTGAATAAGGAGTTATTGTCATAGCTCTGCAGTGAGTATTTTAAAATGAAAGTTGCGGAGTAAGGGCACGTTTACGCAACCACTCGCTTTTGCATTCTCGCAGCTAAGCTAGAAATCACCTCAAATTTCAACATGGCGGCTGTTTTATGTCGGCCGCCTCGCAACGAAAACAGCAAATAACGTGTGTTCAGAAGCATTTGGGAAAATTGTTTCGTCATGAGCAATTCTTTATATTATTGGCACGTTTTATAAGACTGCAAGTATTTACTGAAACGATGTCAGATTTAGCTAATCCATTTACCGTTGTTACCATGGCAATGTCACCTATGCCATCGCGATTGAGTTCTAGCTGCGAGAATGCAAAGGCGAGTCGCTGCGCAAACGCGCCCTAATGGTGAGGGCGGGTTTAGCGATGAGACTTTCTCGGTCGTCGAACGCTTTTTGCTAGTCAACCGTTATTTATTTACGATTAGTTTCCGGTATCTACTAAATTTGCGAAAATACATGACAAATCAAATGTAGTGTAAATAACAACAAGGATAAAGAATAAAGTGCAACAGTAATTTTAAACACGGCCAAAACAGTGTTGTCGTTTATCGCTATTTCCCAAATTCACTATTCTCGCACAAAGAACATCTTCTTGCAGTGACGCCTTTGCGTTCTCGCAGCTAGAAGGTAGAAATTATCTGAAATTCCAACATGGCGGCGGGGTTAGCTCTGCCACTTCGCAACAAAAACATTCAATCATACGAGTTCAGAATCGACTGGGAATATTTTATGAGGAGGAATTCTTTATCTTATTGTCACGGATTACAACACTGTAAGCACTTACTCAAACGATGTCGGATTTAGCTAAGCAACTACTGTTGTGCCATGGCAACGACACCTTTGCCATCGCGATTAAAATCTAGCGGCGAGAATGCAAAGGCGAGTTGTTGCCTAAACGCGCCCTAAGGACATATTGCGAGACTCACACCTCATGTATTACAGCTATTCATACTCGGCTTAAGCAGACTTCGTGTCAAAATCCAGAAATGATACATGCTGACAGCGTGTAGGCGCAAGTTTAAAGATCAGTCATCTCAAATGCCGCAGCACTTTAATATTGCAGCACAATGGCGCAACGGAGATCAACGTGTGTTTCAAGCACATCAGCGTAATGTAGCAACAAGCCCGTCACATTGTAGGCAATCTGCGCATGCCTTGTGCTATGCAGATGCGTAACAAGACACCGACCAAACGGCTTCTATGGCCAACCAGTCCTCACAGGAACTCATCCTTCTGAACGGATGTTCGTATATTTGATGGCTGAAATTAACTGCCTTCGGAAAGCTTCAGTGGAGACATCGTAAATTTTCGAAGTAATGGCCCAACTGATATTGACAAGCCGCTGGCATGGAAAATTTGCCTAAATCTCCCCCTCCCCCCCCCCAACCCTTCTCTTCTCCTCGCTCACCAAGAGATTTGGTTTCCTGCTGACGGTTAAACCGAATCGTCAGAATGTCCGTCGAGATTTGCATTCGTTACTGGATACACATGTAACTGCGTACATTTACCTTCCAGATTGTATTTCTGTCATATTTCGTCTTTGTCGGTAGCTGACCCAATTACTGGCGAGGGGGGGGGGGGGGGAGATTTTGACGCATAATGATTTTCTCTACTGCAACTAAACGATTGTTAAAAAATTTAAAGAGAAGAAAAATGGTCGCAATTGATTCGATTTTGGAACGAGTGGCCTGATAAATAGGCATGGCGCCAATTTTACAGACTTTTTCAATCGTTGGTGGAATATTTTATTTTCTGAAGACAAGTTCCCGTTTTTTTTTTATCTTCCACAAATTAATATTGAATTTCTGAAAATGAAAATTTTGAGTTCAAGCAGATTTTTGTAAGCAGTTATGCGACGCTTTTCATATCTCTTAGATTCATTCAGATTTTTCTTTTTTTTCTTCTGGTTTTACATCAATATTTTCTGCAATGTTTTCTTATCTTTACCCACCGGATAATTTTAAAACAACCTTTAGCGCACATATCAAACAGAACAACACTTCGGAATTTATTCTATTCCGTCATCAGGTTTCAGCTTAAATTTAAAACATAGCAAAAAGTGCGATTTTAAATTTAATGTTTTAAATTTAAGCTGAAACCTGATGAGGGAATAATATAAATTCCGAAACGGTATTCTGTTTTATTTGTGCATTTAAAAGGCTGTCTTTAATTATTATCACACTCAAGTGCGTCTTGTTTGTATTTATCTACTGGAGGTAGAGAAGGGAAGAATTAAGGCTTAATGACTGGTCGACAGCTAGGTCATTAGCGCCAACCAGTCACAGTGCAATGGAGGTAGAGTCAGTGTTAACTTTTCGTGCAGGGGTTTCATATTTTTCGGAATGTTTCTAGTTTGCTTTGAGTTTTATAAATCAATTTTTGATTGATAGCAGATGCCAGTGCTAAACTGTTCGTGGTTTAAAAATAGTTTTATGAATTCTTTTGTTTAAAATATTTTCCAAAAATCGGCCAATTATTCTACATAACTTATGTTCTTTTAAATAACAGGTATGCTTGAAGTACATTGCTTGTAACGTTAGAGATTCTCCAATCATGGCAATTCTGTAATGACTCAGAGAGTGAACGATTGAATTCAAGACAAAAGCTCAAGTACAATTCACTCTTTACTGCACAGCTAGGGGACTGCACACAGAGTATCACATATTACGTACTGGTCCAGCTTGCATCCCTTCCCGTCCAAGTAGTAAGCAGAGAGACAACCTTTCGGATTGCCTCTCCAACACCAACTGGTCTCTCAGTCATTCTTCCAGCAGTATTTTTACTATTGAGAACAATAATGAGTTGCCATGTGACTGGCTAACAGGTGCCTTCCGGTCTCAACTCGCTGAGCAGTGGGGTTGGCTCGCTGCCCGGCTGTTCGCCCTCAGCCAAGTTCTGCTGTTGGCAGAGGTTGACGGGGTGCACAAGCATCTCTATGTAACGGCAAGGCGCACCGCGAGTGTTGGCTCGTGTTGCGTCCTGCTATACGTAAATAGCCTGTTGCCACTCATGTCAGCCATTTCAAACGAGTCCATGTACTTCTATCGTGTTTTTACAATCGAATCGAATGTCTTCGTGGTTTTTGCCGTATCAAATAATGGCGTACCAGCACCATTGCTTTGACACAATGCCACGCTCCCTACATATCTTGGGTATTATCCGGTTACCACGGTGACTAGACAGAACGACGACCCGTCGGAACGCCAAGTTAGCCCGAGCCTGGTCAAACTGCCTACCATCGCTTTTCCGCCCCAGCGTTGCAAATGAACCGATTAGTTCTTTTAATCGTTGCTAATATTCCAACAATAAACTGTGGTGGCATCAGCAACCACATTACGTAAAAAAAATAAACGCGGTACCTAAATTAAACGTAAATAGTCGAAAATAAATTATTAATAAATTCTCGTAAAACTTCGTAATGTTACGGATTATATTCTAGTTTAAATCTAGGAAACAACCAACATTACTTAAGTCGACGCGCCATCACTGGTGTGAATGTTCGTCCCACAACTATCGTCTGCTGTAACGGGGAGTTACTTTCAGCAAGTTTGTGACGAATCGTTGCGAGAAAGCTTTATCTATCGAGGCAGAGGTAAAAAAAAAAAACAATGAGTGTATTTGGCGACAATTTGTGGGCTTTCGTCATTTGTGCAAAGAGGTATTATGGATTTAACTTTTAATATTAATGTTGATTTTTAAAGGAGATGGGGTATTCTCGTTTCAAATACAATTCGAGCGTAGTTTAAGTATCGATCAATTTTCTTAACCACTCGTTACATTCCGAAGCTGAGAAAAACAGCTCGTGCAACGGCTCAGTACTTTTTCAGCTTCAGATGCGGGAGTCCGTGATTGAGAAAATGTATCGATAAAAAACTACGTTCTCGTGATATTACTAGTGGAAAAAAAACTTCTTCATCTCTCAAAACATCAAAGTATTTCCTCAGCGTACAATACAAACATGGTTTGGGAGCAGCGGACGGGCCTTCATAAAGCCCCATTAGGTTCCTTTACAGTTTTAATAAGGGTTATTTAAAATTTAGTTCTACTACACAATGATGGAGCTTTAATGTTAGTTAGTTTCGTTTAAGCTTAGGGGCAGCTGCGAGATTCAATGTAGCGTTCTGCTGGAATCAACGAAGTTCGAACAAGTAAGTTTCTTCAGGGGCAACGATGACTAATTTAAGCAAATGACGTATTTTTCCCTAACATTCCATCCGATATCGCACAACTCTGAATTTTCAACAGTTCCGTACGGACCCAGGAACAATTCAGACCAGCTAGAAGCACGCACTCAAACAAATTTCTAGAAAGATGCCTCAATCTTCTGCTTACAACCCACCCCCCTCAACCCACCATAGACCTTGTAAGTGGCACGTACAGCCTCGAGGCACGTGCCATGCTATCCCAGGAGAACGACCAACCAGCACGGACCTCTTCGGAATCGGCGTCACGCATTTCTCCAGAGGTGGCGTTTCGCCACTTGGCTGGCATGTGCTGTGCATCCCAACGAAGGCCAAGGCGCCATAGCGTGGCTGATCGTTTCAGCTTTATGACCCCCCGATGCAGACGGGACTGGTCGGCGTTGCATAAAAATCTGCCGCTTACACCTGCTGTTTTCCTTTATGCTGAGTTGACAACCCACATTCACCATGAGATTCGTGCATGACGTGAAGTGAATGCACCTCTACCTTTTTCAACCTCTTTTCTTGTCGTTCTTTTCTTTTCATACCTCACATTTTTCTTTATCCTCA
Source organism: Lithobius niger (assembly GCA_023313725.1). Classification (NCBI taxonomy): domain Eukaryota; kingdom Metazoa; phylum Arthropoda; class Chilopoda; order Lithobiomorpha; family Lithobiidae; genus Lithobius; species Lithobius niger. The sequence continues at coordinate 56,699 of JAHWFP010112979.1, forward strand.
CACAAAAGGCAGATGGTATCAGTCGATTCCTCTGAAAAAAGGGCATAGGACATAAAGAAAAAAAAAAAGAAATAATTCACTGTAAAGTTGATGATGGAAGTCAAGGAGTCTTTTAAACGGATCACCAACATATACATTCTCTCTGGCCGGAGAGAATGCAGCTTTTTTTTTTCCAGGCATTTTTCTCTTTCGATTTCAGCAACTAATCGCACAAGCACAACGGAGCAGATTATCGACAGAACACAACATTTACCAAGCTTGGATGCTCTTGCAGCCTTGGAGACTCAGCAAAATAATCACCTAATTCATCGTCGCCTGCAGCTGTGCTGTACGGTCTTCCTTAAACTGTACTGAGTTTGTATGAGCTGTACTGAGTCTTTCATAAAATGTACATAGTCTCGTTCCCGGTACACGCACTCTTGTTCAGTAAGGCTGCATTTATTTACTTTTTCTACTGCTTTGAGAGTTGAGACTTCATTATCAATGAGCGCCAATAGCCATTTTGCAATTATGACAAACTAAAATGTGGTGACTATTTTTTCCTCATTGACGCAAGGCGAGCCCCATGTCACGTTAGGTCTGGGACAATTCAGCCCCCCCCCCTCCCAATTACTACGCTCCTTCCCTACCAAGTATGGTGGTAAGGAAGGTGTATGATACCACCTTTCTGTAACTAAATAAATACAGATGCAAACCTATTTACTTTGC
>JAHWFP010112980.1:0-22678 GCA_023313725.1 Lithobius niger
ATCTTAGCAGGATCCTACAGGATCTTGTACCAAGATCTTACAGGATCCTACAGGATCTGACAAGTTTTGTTCTTCCTGTAAGAACTTAAAGGATCTTGGAAGATCTTAAAGGATCTTATATAAGATGTCCACATGGGCAGTACTGTCTGCAGTTTCTAACTTTTTTAAAATTTTAAGTGTGCCATCTTAGCACTGCCTCAATTTTTGGATTTTATAGCTTGCTAAACCACAAAGTTGCAACCACATCTGCCTACTAACATGCATTTGATGTTGTCAAATTGTTTACTTTTTAAAATGTTAACACCAAAATTGGATTATTTTGACTTCAATAAACCTAGATTACCTACTTCAACTTTGATCATCAGGAAAATCTATAACAAAATACTCTGCAAGACCCTCTTGCTTACCCTCATTGTAACCAAGCTTCTGATAGTGCTTAATGACAAATTCTTCTACTGAACACATGTCAACGTCGCTATTGCTCTGGGAACCTCCAGAAAGAAAAACGGACTTTCCACCAGCAGAGCCTCGTGGAAGCTGTTTTCCTTCAATAAACACCTGAAATTTATTTATTGTTATGACATCAAAGATAAAAGAAGGTAGAAGTTATACAGGAAGTCTATACAAGGATCACCTCAGTACAATCTACAGTAAGGTGTTATTTACTTCAGTTCAATGGCTGCATTTCCTCCAATGAGAAGAGGTACTCCAAAAATATTTTTTTCTCTGCAGATTTTGTTCTTTGTTATAACAAAATGTTACATATAGGGATCGACCGGATACGTTTTGCCGGATCCGGGTCGGTTCTGGATAATTTGATGTCAGTCCTGGACCGGTTCCGGATCTGGGCCGGTACCGGATACCGGGTAATTCATACACAAAAACGAAATAAAGTTGTTTATTTTTTCCCCCTTATAAGTTGCAGCTATGGAGTTAATTTTCGCTTTGTTTCACATTACTTTCTTACATTAAACACTTAGAAGTCTTACGCTATTAAGAGTACCAGTATAGTATAATTGCATGCAGGCTACAGAACTGTTTTTGCAATGTTGCCAAATTCTGCAAATTTTTTTTGAAAAGGCCAAACAAAGCACTCATTAGGTTAATCAATCAAAAAAAATTTTTCTAGTTGAAGGATTTCTCATTGATTAGCCTACTGCTTCATTTCGAAAAAAAATTTGCAAAATTTTCCAATATTTCTGAAACCAGTATGTAGTCTAGGCATTTATTTTAGATTAAAATTATTGAATTTTGGTTGCATTAAAAAAAAATCAAAATCACAACAGGTCTTTTATTTACACCATTTTACGTTGGTTTCGTTCCTTTTTTTTTTTTTTGCTTTCATTCCCTTTTAAATTGCTTTCGTTCCGTTTTGTATTACGCACAGTATAACAAAGACCGAAAGCAAAATAAAAGAACAAAAGCCAAAAAAAAAAGGAACGAAACCAACATTAAAAAAAGCTGTATTATTTTTTTTCATTTTATGAACAAAACTGCCTCGACTCTTGCAACATGGAAGTCATCTTTGGGTTATCATGCTATTATTTCTAGCTAGTTTTTGATGCCGTCTTTAAACCTTCTTACTTTTGGAATTTAACCCCTTGGCGTCCAAATCACGATTTATCGTCACTTCAAACCGTTTCTAAAACTCCCGACGCACCCTCGATTCAAAGTCCCGTTTGGAAAGAAAAACCGCCATTGCGTACAACGGAGATGTAATCCCGAAAGAATTAGGTACTTTAGCACGCGTATTTTGGATTTATTTAATTTAATATCATCTTTTAATTACCTCAACTGATGTTTTTGTTGGCCGTGTTGCCAAAATTGATGTGAAATTGCTTTTGTTTGCTAAAACTATCCCCTGATTCAAGCTGTCGTAACACAACAACGCAACGAATGGCTGCCATCTTGGTCGCGTTGGAAAGCTGGGATTCCCCGATTGGCACGTGTATAGCATGTGATCACTCATCGCGGCGGGGGCCAGTCACAAGTGACGTCACGCGAAGCTAGTCAAGGTCACAGACATTGGAGCTAGCAGGTGCACGTTTCTTGGCGGACAGCCGGCTGGGAGTGGGCGCGCGATGGTGGCTGTAAACGGATTGCTTTCAATGATAATAAATATAAATTAGGAAATAAAACAACTTTAAACTACTTCTACGGTATTAAAAACTTTAAAAAAAAGATGTCGGAAGCCGTAAACAAAGCTGTAATGGAAGAATAACCAGAGGACGTTACCATTTCAAGGTCTCCCACGTACTGCAATGGAAGATGAATATTTACGTAAAGCGGATTTACGCAGTCGAACTTCAACTTTTTCTTTTAAGTTATGAAACCTAATACGATTGTCTTAAGTATATTTTTTTGCAATAATTTATACTAATTATTACATCTGCAATTTTTTATACCCGTAGATCGCTTAGTTGTTTTACTACGATTTTTTTACCAAGGCAAGCAACATGTTTACGGCGACAATGTTTTGGTTGTGTTGTAACCGGTATCCGGCTTAATATAATTACCAGATCCGGATCTCGCCGGACAACGCATTATCCGGCGCCAGATCCGGAAATATCCGGACTCGGTCGATCCCTTTTACACAGCACATCGCCCATGCCTATCAAACAAAATTCAATGCAAAGTAGAGAAGTACCGCTACTGTCGTGAAGAGATAATCTTCTATACTTTGCTAAGAAGTTAGCTGGGCAGTTACAGATAACTTGCTTTAGGATGGCCACAGTAATTTTTTTTTTATTGAAACGAGTATGTCCTGCATAGTCTAGTAACCAAGATGTCTGAGTGACTGTCTTTCCATTAGCAGCACTACTAGAAAAGCTTGAAAAAACTAGCTCATTATCTTTCTCTATGCACTGGTGCAAACTGCTACTAATTACCTCAATTCAATGCAAAATTATTGCAAGTTATAATAAACCTGTTTAAACCAATTATAGTGAGAGTCGATTTGTTTTTTCTCGCGAATACAGCGATCGCTATGGCTACTAATTGTCTAACACGTGTGAATAATTACCCCTCCTAAGAATACAATCCAAACACCCAAATGATTTCTTGGCCGCGTATGCAACCGTAAAACCAGTGGTCGCTTGCATTTCTAGCTTTTTTGCCTCATTCCTCCCGATCCCCCCATACATGTTTTGATCAACTGCGTCGGATGGCATGGCGGCGCGCACCTCTCAATTAAAGACGAGCCCAATACGATTCTTCAATCGGTTTCATTTTAAACTAGAACACTAGTGAACTGAATGAACATTAAAAATATTCAGCACCGTTTGGCAGTTTTACGATGCGGGAAGCCTCCAAACCGTTTAGTCTCAGCGTTTTGAACATTTCATTTACACGACTGCGACGTTGCCACGTCGCACGACTGATAAGGATGAAATATCTAGATAGCACAGTCATAGCCCAAAAGTAGTAGTATGAATTTGCAGCCCTCCTCCTCCCCTGACAACAACAAAAAATGTCATAGAGTAGAAGTTATTTTAAATATTTCTCCTACCCCCCCTCCAATAAAAAAAATACTAAGCATTAAAGTCATGAACGATTGTCCAAACACGTAGCCTAAGTCTACGCTAATTTCGCATGCCGACATGACTATACAAGCTTGTAATCCAGTTCGTACGAATGACATCAGAGGAGCCGCGTGCCTATGTCAGTGATCTGTGCAATAATTTGCCAGTCATTGGTCGGTTGGTGGTGACATCAGCCGGTAACGAAGGCTACATAGTTCCCAGTAATTGGTCGTAGATGGATGACGTCAGTTGGCTGAAGAAAAAATAACGAACCTCGTACGTTTGCTGCGAACAAAAATCTTTGATTATTTCTTGTGGAGGATTTTCCCAACGGATTCGACCCATTTTCAAACTTAGACCTAGAAATGTGCCATAAAATGTGTGTGCAAAATTTGACAAAAATCCGATAATTCGTTAAAACGTTATAGCGCGAACACACAGACAGACAGACAGACAGACAGACAGACAAACCATTCGCATAAGAGTCTAATCTACTCTAATAAGGTGAATAATTTGTCGACACCTCCTACATTCATTTCAACACTCAAAAACTAAATACCGACTGTCACAAAAAGTGTACCAAAATCTGACCTTCGGAATTTCATACAGAGGGATTTCCGGTATCTCTTTTAAATATTGCTTGAGAGATGCATTGCTGGCAGAGTTGCAAAGTCTTGTGGCACGCTGATGCAGAGTTAGCCTATGACCACTTGTAACATAAGGATCTTCGAATGCCTTAACAATAACCGCTATGGCCTGCAAAAACAAATTCACATTTACTCACAATTACCATATGTTTTCAACAATGATTTTTGTAGTTTTAATACTTTTCGTTTCAGAGAAAATATTATCCACAAATGAAGCTTATGCGCTACTTCCCTTTAATACTAGCTTAAATCGCTCATTTAATGCTCAAATGCCCAAATTTAACCATAATTTAAATTAATTACGCTTTGCCTGGCTTTCCCACGAGAAGGTGCCGGCATCCATGCTTCTAACATAGCATGCACCGCTATCTTGTATACTCACAATTGCTTTGGGCATCAATCAAGTTGGATCGGTGCTTTTTGTTCTCACGATTAATCACTTACGTTCATTCATTCTAGAAAACTAAATACTAACTGTAGTTTGTGAATTTTCGATAGTTTTTACTGACAGCAATTATCCTAACTTGTCACATAACTGTCTTCTTCATGCGTCTGCTTTGTCTAGTGGTCCTTTGGTTTGTCCCGTTCACACGACTGTGCATACCTTTTCTTACATCTCCCACGTAAACGGCAGCGCATTCACCACACGGTACCATGTACACTCCTTCGTATGTGCACTCGGATGTTCTGCAGGGTATCCCGTTCCACTACCGCTTGCTGGCTCAGACCTCTTTTTGCTCGTTTGGGCTTTGATACTACCGCACTGCTCCTCTTCAGCATCCCCGATTTTATACTTTTCTTGCTCCGGAAGTAAGCCTCAATCCCCCGTTGTTTTAGGATTTTCTGTAAGCCGTTGCCTAGGCATCTCAGGTACGTACTTCCTACTCGTTTACTCATTCTTGCTCCATCTTCTTTCTCGCTATTCACAAACTTGGTGCACTTTCTTTTAATTCAAGATCTTCTTGATGTTGGAAGAATTCTTGAATGCTGGTTCAAGAATCCTCCCACCATCACGAAAATCCTGAATCAAAAGAAAATGCACCAAGTTTGTAAGTACCCAACGGCATCTCAGGACGCCTCAAGTGCAGAAGCTGCTGCAAAAAAACAACCATGATGTCTATGAAACCCGACCTTGACATGACTCACAGCTACAGCACTCGATCCAAGAGAAATAAGCTAATAGTCCAGTCAACGAAGGCTCAAATTTGGCAAATGGTGGAATAAAATCCCAAAGTCTTGAAACTTTGCAAGGTTGTTCGGGGAGGTCTAGTAATGACTATATCAAACGTCCTGATGATTTGAAGGTGAGCTGGCTTCGCTAGACCATAAAATACCCCAAAATAGGTAACTTTTTATTAATTTTCAGATAATATCTCGGAATCTGTGGGTCCTACCAGAAAACCGCTCCCTACAAAAGTTAAAGAGGACAAAATATGCCACAAACTTGATTCTATACATTTTTCTCTAGCACTAGTACTTTACGAGATATTAAGAGTTCTAAATTTGAAAAATCTCGGTGATTGACAGAGATCTGCTATACGAGGTGCACATAGATTAAGTGGACCGACCCTAACCGCATTTAAGTTACTATATCAATCGTATAACATCAAACACTTATTTACCACCATACATATTTATTTGTTGCATCAGGTTACTACATATAACATCGAATTGTAACTTCAAATACATATTTAATAACATATAATCAAGTCGAAGTAAACGTCCTCCTGAAAGTTATCGTCCTGAACAGATGGTGTCAGGCTATTCAAATAGTCACTGTGGCAGTTGCGGCAGATAGCACTGCACCTCCGTTTATTTTCCTGCACCCACATTTGTTGCCACAACCTGTGGCGCATCTGCTAAATAAAAAGAGTGCTATTGCAGCACACAGTGTTAAGAGCAAGCACAGCACAGACTGGGAAAGCACGGAAGGCTACTGCATTCCAATTCCTGTAAGGAAGATCATCAGCGAGCACTGGAATCCCTTTCTATTCTACACTGGACATAAAATAAAATGCCTCTGCTCAACGAGCAGGCACCTTCATACCCAAAAATTAAGCAGTTTGTCACCCCAGACCTATTACACCAAGTCAAAATCCAGAGGAAACCATTCGTAACAACAACACAGGAAGAGGGCAGCACCTCCACCAACAACTAAAACTGTCCAAAAGGTGTCAAGTCCCATTGAGAAAAGCGCCTAATTCAAATTTGTTTTTCCATTGACTTTTGTCGTGGCTGTTGCGTGCAGGACTCTGGGCGTGGCCTGAAGAAGGTGGCCGAAAATTGGTCACTAAAAATTTGCAGGTAACTAATTGACTATAACAAACTTTTTGATTTTGCGTGACCTTATTGTGTGAATATTTTCCTGAAAACAAAGTAAAACGACAGTGATGTCAATCTATAAGGGGAAAAAACCTAAAAATGAAACTTAAGCATTGTATTTTTTATGGTGGATACTTAAGATATAGTTTTAATCTGGATCACGCCATTCAAACTAAACGTAAGTGTACAGAGGTGGCTTACTGTACTATATTTTCCTCTTTCCTTACATAATTTATTTAATCATGGCCACCATCTGTGGAAAGATAAAGGAGAAGGGGTGGGGACGCAACCATTTAGCCCAAGAAATTACTGAAAACCATATTTTAAATGAAAAAGAACAAATTTACACAGCTGAAAGGGAGAATCTAACTGTAAGAACAAAAATCTATTTTTTTAACATATTCTTGAACTGCATAAACTGAAATACATACGTACTTCTTTTGGCCGCTTCAAATGCTGTTCCAAGTTCAAAGCAAGTCTTTCCAACCAACGTCCATGATAATCCAAATGAAAAACAGATTCTTCCAACAGGTTTTCCAACTGTGCAACTGCTTCATCATATTTACGCATACGCTGCAGAACTTCTACCCCATTAGTCAAACAACGTATATAAGTAGCTCCAGCAGTAAAACGTCTTAGAAACGTCGGCAATCTAGCTGCATGGCTGGAAAAAAAAACACGTTATTGAATTTGAATTATGAACGAATGTGTTACACCGTACAGTAATACGCTTGCAACAAAAGCTTTTCCAATTACATGTTACCTGATTAAATCAACATCTTTCTTTACATCGTCATGGAACTTTTTACTCTGGATGTAGACTTCAAGTGCAGACTCCCAATTACCAGACTCCACACATGACAGCAGTTCTGACTCCATCTGTGATGCAGTTTCATATCTATTAATCATAAGAGCATTCAATGAAAAACACAAAAAAAGACCTTAAAGTAGCGACTTGGCAGAACATTTTACTATTGTAGTTAGATATAATAATGGAATACAAACACGATTCAAAATCAATAAAGCTAAGCAAAGTTAAATGTTTTTCGTTTACACATAGCACATGCTGATACCTTAAATTATTGCACGGCTAATAGTTTTGTGTTAATCTTTGTCACACCACTCAAATTCTTATTTCTGCAACATTTTTACCGATTACGATGCACCAGTAACCATTTTAATCAGCACAAAAAAGAACTTTTAAAAGAAGATTATTTGGGGGTAACTTTCACAAAATTTCCACTTTCCACCAATCACAACAGCCATCTCTACTATGGTGAAAACTATACAATCCCAGTTAGTGCAAAGAAGAATCCGGATTGGCTGGCAAGTATGTTAGGAACTGCATACATGAATGCCTGTTACTTTGACAAAATAAATAATTTAAATAGGAGATGAGGTAAACATGATACTAAAAAAACATTCCTTTATTTTCAACAGACTACATAAGCTCGTCAAACTTTGACAGTTACATCTTAAAAAAAGAAAAGGAAACACGCTAATCGGGTTAACACACTTTTTAACTGCAAAAGTTATATCAAGATGGAGAGAACAATTGACAAGGGCGAAACGAATACGGATACAATACGACACGAATACAATAATTTTAAATTGAGTCGAGCTGAGCAGAGTTTCCAATTGAAGAATTGAGTATTGAGATGAATTCAAGTATTTGGTTTCTCTTTAATAATTTAAAATAGCAAATAACAACTATGATGACTGTGTTTGGTCATGGTACTCCAGTTTTAAGATTTGAGCTTCTGGGTTTTAATCTGCACCAACAAAAAGCTCTCGTCGAGACGATGAATTTGGTACTGAAATTTGAAAATCGGTCAAAATATTAATGTGACGTTATTGCACTTTCACAGGTTTCGAGTTTTAGAGTATATATGCGAGTAACGGGCCGAGTTAAAGTACAAGTTGCATATTCGGCTCAGCTCAAATTTTTTGAGCTTCGCAAATCCCTAGCGTGGCCTAATGCAAGCACAGATTTCAGAGGTTTGAAGAGCTCCCAGCAAAACAGCCACAGCATATGTGCAATCACAGACTACGACTTTGCCTTAAGACGGCCATATATTAGCTAAGAACTTGAAACGACTTTGAATCCCTGGAAAGTCAGAATTATACGAGAAAGCATACCCTATAAGATCGTCTCTGTTACGAAATATTTTTGCTTCCCGGAGCACAGTGTATGAAGGAAACATTATCTTCCCCATGTTAACAAATAACAAGGTCAATCTGCAACAAACAATATACATCACAGGAATAGTTAGAGGCTTTTACATTTATGAATCTTTCATAATTACGTTGTATGTGAAAGAATCCAGAAGACACTTACAACTGTTGCTGACCTTTCTGTTCATCATCCTCCATAAGAGACTGGTTTGTTAAAGAGAACAATATTAAGGCACGAACAAATACATGCTTTGGTTCCATCGCAATCTTGATGCAAGGTCCTAGAATGTTCTTTGCCCTACATAAAACAATAGAAGACAATAATCTGGTTAGCCACATCTTGTTAATAGAAAACCTAACAAAAAATAAACAAAGCAACTGTGAAGACAGCCACACACTTGTCGTCAAATGCTTTAGCTGTTTACAGAATGCAAAAGAGTAACAAATCAAGAGCACTTTATGACACAATCAAAATTTTAACACATGTGGGCCACTCTCATATATATTTGTATGACATTTTTAGCCTACAGCACAGCCTGCAAGTTCCGTCAATCTGGCGAGCTGAATAAAGGCTACAAGAATCAAACAAGTTTCTATGACATTGGCCTCAGACGTATTCTTTCTGCACATTCACTTCTCGATACCACGAGTCCATAAACCTATGCTGACACAAATACGTAGCGTCTTGACATAGTAAATAGTTGCAATGGTGCCGTCCTGCATTGCACTGCTTTGTCACGTCTGCCATCTAAACAGTGCATATTGTGCCGTGGGTTTTTCTTGCTGGGAAGTTGTCTTGAAAACATAATACAAGATGTTCGGATAAATGAAATAAACCCAGAATGGCATATCAATGTTGATTGATATCAAGGAGAAGGACTTTTACATTGTGCGCTATGGCACATTTTAAATGGGCCAAATTCCAGTCGTAAGCCTGTCTCATCGCTCAAAAAAAATTACTGTTATGTTGCGTAAAAAAAATACTACTGCCTAAGCCTTTGCAGAAGCTATTTTAGTTAAGCCAAAACAAACGCTAGTAGACAAACAGCAGACATGTACATGAAGACTCAAATCTAGAGCCGTATTAGGCAGCTTTACTTGAAATGACCTACAAATTGGTTAGGCAACTTTACTTCAAATCATAAACTCACCTTTTCAGTATTACCTGGCTGAAGCTGGCTCCACCGCTTGCTGAGAACATTGTCCTCTGTTGCCGAGCCTGCTTTAAAATTTGTTCGACTAGTTGTTTCTTTTGAATTCCAGTGGAATTGATGTTTAAAGCTTTTGACAAAGTCTTCAATTCAGGCAGTTGCATAATATCCAATGCAACTGAAAGGTCAGGTACATCCAAATTCTGTTCTGTTAGGATGGAAAAAATGTCCTATTGAAACAACCAATAATACTTGCTTGTGTTGAGTTTGACATAGTAATCAAATTTAAAGTTTCTATGTTTTATTTTTGAATCAGTTACTTACCACTTAACATCAACCCTTTAGAAACAAGATCCTGGGCAACCATAGCAATGTTGTCAGAAATATCAGGATAATCTATCTTGGACACTTGGTGCCATTTCTGTTTTCGTTGAAACATACGGACATACAGTTTCTGTGATTCAACTGACGAAAAAAAATAAGTAAATTAAAACCAACTGACAGAATTTGAACCCATCTTCCAATGCATTTCATATTTTCCATACCAGATTTTTGGCTCAAATATGAGCCCATAGGGAAAAAAAACACAATTCAGAAATATTATGCAAAATACTACACAAGGCCAAAAGTCCCTTGCAACCGTCCTTTTTAAACATTTACAGCAGTGAATTACAGTAATCGAGGAGAAACAAGTTTTGCCTCTACAATGGTGGCCACTTGAGCCGACTTGATGAACCACTATCCCTTCACCCAAATTACAAAAAAAAACAAATTTTCTTTCCTTTATAAAAGGTATGTTTATGGAAAAAATTAGAAAATGTAAGCATAATAAGCCAAGACAACACAAATAAAGAACATGTCACCACAAGGCCATGCAAACATACCACAATTTGTAAGAAACTTGTGCTTTGACAGGTGTAAGGATTATTACTAGAATAAATCAGTTTTTTTGTTTTAGGCCACTTAAAAAAAGAAAGTTGGTTCTCGGGTGTTTTTCTCAAGAAATCCGTGCGGGAGGGCGGAATTTTATTTTTATTTTTGTATTTTTCAACCGTATTTTTCCATACATTTCGGAGAATTATTTTTTAGTTTGGGTAAAATAATGAACACTGACTCGTAATGCTTCTTACCACATGTCCACACAATTATTTAACGACAAGAATGGCAATTTTATATTTCAATTTCTCACTAAGGGCTATTTTTGTTCTGTAACTGCTATTTTTGCCGCATCGTTTCTTTTTATTTCGCATCAAAAAATCGGTGCGGGAGGGCCTGAAAACCAACTTTTCTTTTTTTTAATGGCCTTACTGGTGTCTGATAGTTTTTAAAAAATTATCTTTATAATTTCACGACAAAGTTTCACATTTGGCAATTAAAAATATTTTACCGACCAACAGTCAGGGGCAGTGCTAGGTCCGAATTTCAACACGGGCACTGGCTGGGCACGCCTGTAATACCCCGGGCACGGACATGGGAATTTATAGTTGGGGAAAAAGGAGGGGGGTGGGGCGCGATGCCGTTGAGAACCTTTGGGGGTGGAGGGAGGGGGGGGGTGTCGATCAGCTTTCGGGCATTAGCAAGTTTGGTTTCAAGGCTAGAGCAGTGAGATGCAATGGGTTCGCAGTTTTGTCGAAGGCGATTCATTTCTTTTTCATTGAGATCGAGTTTTTGTGCGGTTATGTTGAAGAGAAACTACAGTCACTATAGTTTGAAAGGGGGTTGGCAGGAAAAGGACTTGTGTCAAGCCCAAATGACGACGGGCCAGGAATTGAAGAAGTGTTCATTTCAATGGTAGCCGGAGTAGGGTCCGGGTAGATGGATGAGGAAGTGACAGTTGCCGGAATAGTGGCAGATGGTTTCAGTATAGGTTGAATTGAGGTTGAGGGAACTTCATTTGATGGCGTCGCACTTTCACGGGCTTTTTTGTTTCTCATTTGAGTTGAGCGAGCCAGAGATTTCTTGTTATACAGTTGGATTAGTGGCCAGTTGGAAAGAGATATGGTTAGGCAGATCGAACAGGGGTCATTGTTGAAGTCGCAATGACGGTGGCATTGACAGGCTGTGTGTGGGTCATAACGTTTCTTGGAAGATACAATCCCCGCACATTTGCAGACATCAGGTTTTCGGGCGTTTCTTGGGTCCCAACCTCTGACGAGGGTCGGTGATCTTCCACCACGTATTTTGGGTGACATGGATGCGGAGCGGTAACCAGGGAACTGGGAGGAGCGCGGGAAAGGTGGGGTCAATCCAGGTCGACGAGGAACCCCAGCCCGGGAGATGGGATGAGGATCGTGACAAGTGAAAAGCCCCAAGGCGGGAAGGAAAAACAGCCACAACATATGTAATAAGGGATGGCAGGTGGAAGAGTTGAAAAGGGGAGATAACCCTCGTGATTGATGCGTAGAGGTGGTTAAATAGTTAGCACAAGCTAGAAAGGAGTGTGCTAGGAAGGCGAGGTGGTGAGATTAAATTTGAGTGGATCTTCGTAAATGATGATGTGGTAATGGTTCAGCCCTCAAGACGTGGGTTGGCCACTGACGAGATGAGCCCCAGAGTGGGCAGGAGTTGGTGACATGAATTCAACTAGCAGGCGAGTCACCATGAATGATGTTCGTGGTATAGAGTGCGGTTCCTACCCAACCGCGGAAACATGAGGCGTGGAATCAATTTTGGACGAAACGAGTGGTGGGAATGCAGATAGCTTCCGACATGGTTTATATGAAGAGTTGGTTTAGCCAGAAATGAGACGGGCAGCAGTGTGTGCAGCAACGGATGTCAGAGTCGCGTTCGAGGCGAGGGACTCCCGTGGTTGAGACAAAAGTTGGAGGAGCAAACGGAGTTCGTTGTCCAAGGGTGTGACAGGTTGAAAGTGGTTTCCGTTTATGAAGTGTGGCAAGGGCCGTCCTTGTGGAGTGATCGAAGGATGAACACATGAGAATGGAGCAAGAACAGAGTTATTAAGGGGCAATCTATATATTGTTGGGAAAACTTGTTGGATTCATATCATTTACTGGAAGCCAGGACATGGTAAAGTAGAGTCACCTCAAGCTGGCAAGCAGCGAATTTATAAAACTGATAAGTTTCAAAGGGGTGCTCATAGATGACGTTTACGTAATTGTTGTCGTGATGGTTGTGTGGGCAATGGTTAGACAATGATGCTGGGGGTTTTCAGGCACAGGGCTGGCCGGAGGAGTTGAAGGGGTCGAACGGAGGAGTCCATTGCGACTGAGTCAAGGGCAGTGTGTTCGACAAAGGAGGTGCTGATGTCTACAGCACCCGGTATTCCCAGTACTATCCAAGTACTAATCGGGCCCGGTGCTGCATAACTTCGGTGATCGGACGAGAACCGGTGTTTTCAGCATGGTATGGCCGTGGACTATTTTATATTATTGTTTTCGTTGGGCTAAGAATTGCCTATATTCGGCGAATGTTCTGTGAGTGATGTGCGTTCGGTGAAGGCCTGTTGTGTTCGGCGAAGGCATGATGTGTTCGGCGAAGGTTGTGCGTTCGGCGAAGGCCTATTGCGTTCGGTGAAGGCTGTGCGTTCGGCGAAAGCTTGCTGCATTCGGCGAAGGTTGAGCGTTCGGCGAAGGCTTGACTAATGGTGGAGGTTCTCTTCCCTTGAACTTGCGGTGAAGGTTCGGGGAGGGTTTTCATTGCTTGTTTGTGTTCGTTGAACATGTGGTTTGGGGACTTTTCGACGAACTTCGGGCATTTTTGGTGGGCTGGTGCAGCTAGAGAGGCGATCCGTCTTTCACGAGAGCTTGAGGAAAGTGCCACTAATAATATATGTAGTTAACAACAACTTCATGTTGTTAGTGGCAATAAATACTGTTTTAATATTGTGACATTCATGGTAAGTTTTAAAGGGTCAAGTGGCAATCAGATAACAAATACTTTGGTCTTACTGTGATTTACACTACAGTATAGCGAAGTGGCTGGAAGACTACAGTAAGATTTGTCATTCCGTCCGTAGCCTTATCCGTCCGAAGTCTTGTTGTTCAGTGATAGTCAACACGGAAAATTAAACTATCGTTGCTTACGCATAGCTAAAAGGTTGCAGACGTAACTGAACGAAGCAATAACACTTGATCGTCGCATTTTATTGCTACAGGAAGACACGCAACTACAAAAGCGAAGGGCATAGTCAACGGTACATATCAGCTTCAATTGTGGATGAGGCACACGTGAGTGTTCGGCGTGTGAAGGGTTGAAGGTTTTCATGAAGGTGTCGAAGGTGAAACGTTCGGCGAAGGTTCATCAGTTGTGATGTTCCGCGAGCAATACGGGTTGCGGGCAACGTTCATGACACTTGCGAAGAAGATCATGCCGGAGGACTTGAAGGTACATTTGCCGGTTAGCATCGGTATGGGTGGTACATACGGCGAGGATTGTGATCGACGACGGTTGGGCAAGGGCTCGCTCGGATATGGCAAAGGCCGCATGTTCGGCAGGGCCAGAGTTCGGTGAGGGTATGTTTCCATTCCCAGAAGCAGGAGACAACGGAAATGTCGACCCAGCTCGTTGTCCAGAAGGTCCAGGAAGGGGCGAGCGACGAGCATGAGGAAAAGATCCTGGGTTCATCTTGTTATTCAGGCAGATCGATCATCAGTTTGAGTTAGAGCAGCGAAAGACATGTTTGGCCTATGGCAAAGCTGAGAGTTCGGTGAAGGCTTGTTATTCGGCGAGAGACCCGTGGCTTTCAGCGAAGGCTGGTGGTTTTTCGGCGAAGGTTGTGTGTTCGGCGAAGGCTAGTGTCTTTCGGCGAAAAACTAGTGGCGTTCGGCGAAGGTTGCGAGTTCAGCGAAGACAGCGTGTTCGGCGAAGGCTTGGTGGCTTTCGGCGAAGGGCGCAATCGGCAAAGGTTGTGGGCTTGTACTTCGATCTAGGCGAAAGAGATGTTCGGCGAGCTTGGGCAACCGTCAGGCGCTACGAAGGGAAACCAGTTCGTCAATGGGGGATCATCTTCTATGGTTTTCCGACGAACGTTACATTCCTGAAAGATCGGGAGTTCCCCGTTAACAGTTCGACAGGTGATGAACTTGCGTGAAGGGTTGTAAGTTCAGAGAACAAGAAGTCAATGAGGAAGAAGATCAAGGCAGGAAAGCAAAGTCAGATGGCGAATTACAGCAGATAAGAGGAGGAAAGAACGTTCGGCGAACGTGCACATCCAATACGTGCGAACGTAAGAAGAATGAAAGTATACATCAGGGAGGGGTCTTTCGGTGAACGGTGTCTGTCGGCGAACGTCGAAGCGGGAGGGTAACAATGGCGGAGTGTCGCAGCTGGAGGCTGGAGGAAAAGAGATGGTTGGCTAACGCCGTAATACCATTTATGGAGGGTCTGCGCGTGCTGGCGTAAGCGCAGATAGGCGGTTCAGCTGGGCGTATCGAGAGAGTTGTGAATCCTCCAGGGTAACAAGCTCTCAGGAACTGAATGCAATTAAATTTACGGGTAGTGTGATATTTTCAGCCGGTAACTAGAAACTTTAATGCCAGTTGTGGGCTTCCCAGCACTGTGTATTCAGGAAGAGAAGGGCCCCGTCAATACGCCTACACTACTCACGTCGATAGTGGCAAGGGTAATATTGATAGTGGTAAGTAAAAGGTCCTAGACATTTCCTAGCTAGGTTGTCCCAGTACCACTCAGTCAGAAGATAATCTTAGCAAATGAATAGAACATTAATTGACTATTTCCCTTTTTTATTTTCTGTTTCCCCACATATGTCAGCATCTACAGGAAGTCATGATACAGAGAATGGGAGCTACACTAAAAGTGGCATCAAAGGCACACTATATGCTAAAAATATCTATTACGAGATGGAGGGTTTATGTATATTACGAAGAAAATGATTTATAAGGATTACCAATTTACCAATTTTTTTTATTAACAAAAATCGGTGCACAAAGAAAAATAATATTAAACAGTGTTACTAATTACCTGCAAGATTATAAAATTCATCAGTAACTCGCTTGTCATCTTCATTAAACAACTGACTGTCATCTGGATCCCCTAACACTGTTTTCATTACGAATAAGAAATTCTCTAGGTAATATGGACGACGAGCTCCCTGGAAATTTGTCTGTGACTGCGATTTTGATGGAGAAGCCTCTGAAGCTTTTGAAGAACTGGGTGAAGAAACAATGCTTTGACTTGAATTATGGAAAGTTCTTTGAGAAAGCTTAGGTGGACTAGTTGCAGGATCAAATTTAAAATTAGGTGGTGAAGTTTGCAGTGTTGAACTTGGCACGATTCTTTTATGTGGAGTACTTGGTGAACTACCACTCTGGTGACTTGTGGTATTTTTCGAAATACGACGAATCTTTCTAAAAAGAGGCGAACGCTTTTTTGGTGAAGACTTTTTAATAGCTAGAACTGTCACCGTCTCGTGAATCTTTATATTTCTGGGTGTGAACAATGTCTCACTGGAATTGAGTTTTGGAGTCGTGGGTGGGGTTGTTGGTGTAATTCTGCTGGGCAGTGAAGGCTTATGTGGTGTGCCAGGAGGTAAAGAGCCATCAAAAAATTTAGACAATTGTTTTTGAGAGTCTCTCGCTGATGCATCAGGCAAACTATCATTTAACTGCTGTGTTGGTATTCTTGAGGACAATTTAGACGAAGTTTTAGTTGTACATGAATAACGACTAGATTTTGTTGCTTGCGCACCTTTAGACGTAGTAGGTGGTTTGTTATTGCTGACACCAGTAAAAGAGTGGGTTTCATCACCTTGCGTACCACTTACATTGAAGTGTTTATTAACAGGCTCATTTTCATACGTTAATCGTTTACTAGCTTTCCGTGTGGGTTGAAAACAGAATTCATCCTCTAGACATGTTGCAACTGCAGGCAGTTTTCTGGATATCTTCCGGCTATTGGTAAGTGATTTGTCATTTGCTTCCAATGGCTTAACACTTGCATTTTCACTTGTCCAAGACAATGATTCAGTACATTTTCTTTTAAGACTAAGCTTGCTACTTAGAGTCACAGGTTTTCCACTTACATACACGGCAGGTCTGCCACCTTTTAAAGTCTGGGTACAAACGCTAACATCCGAGTTTAAGTCCCGCACGATGTCGTGCATAAATCCATGATGTGTCTGTAAGGTATCAATTGGCAACTGCCCTTCTTCACCAAGGATTTGGACATCGCATTCTATTTCGCACGATGTTGCAGCAACACTGGAAATGGACTGGCACTCGCCACCTTCTTCTGACAAAGCATAAACTGAAATAAAACACAAAAAACCTAATATTATAGGCAGTATCGTAGGCAAGAGATGCAGAAAAAAGTGTCAAGTTCTAGTATATGCAGAAACTATATGCAGAAACTATCATGACTCATGATTATGAATCAAGTCAGCACTCGACATTAATATACATACCCACTGTCTGAAGACTCTTCACAACTACAAGCTTCTTTTCAGCAGTTTTATTTTGTATGATAATAATATTATACTGGTCTTGTTGGTTGTACTTTAATAATATGAGAAAAAAAACCTGCTCCAACTAATTCATATTCCAAGTCTGCCACCCGGGAATATTTTTTTTTCATACTACGGCAAATAAAAACACACCTTCCTCTTTTCTCAGTAGAGAAGGGAAGGGTCAAGTCGACGAAAATGTATTTTGTTTCTTTCTCATACTTATTACTGTACTTAACCAACAAGGATTAAACATAAATACCTACTGCACTTGTGTACAAAATTTTGCCTTATTTTTATATACTGTACTTCACCATCAGCGTATTTCTGTGTGTTGTCTCACAAAGAAGAGTTTACACAGAAGAGCTCAATAGCTCCTTCCTTCTTCACATAAATAGAGGGTAGAAGTTTAAAAGATGAAAGTAGTGTGTACTTGGCCAGGTGAGATCTTGGACTACAGCAACTACTACCCTCAAGTGGGACAATTTGGTTTCAGGAGATGCCAGGTTAGCGGCGCATTGGAAAAAAACTTGAAAGACTGCTGGGCGCCAACACTCCCTGTCATTTAACATGCGCTCAGCCTGAAGACCATAGCTGGCACCAACACTGCTTTATGGGTTTATTTTGCTGTATATATGCATCGGTCCATTAAAGTACTGGGCTAGCAATTGCTCTTTCAAGGTTGGACGAATATCTAATATGCATGTTGCGTGACGTCACATCAGACACCACTGTGACTTTCGTCGCGCACTGCTGTTGCGCCATGTTGGTTTGCACAAGACAGGTCAAGGCAAGCCTTTGCTCGTGTGCGCTTAATTTACTTGTAGCTTGTGCCTTTTACCGAAAACAAAATTGAAACAATAAGAGCGGATGACATACTTTGATCAATGGTTGGTCGAGTAACTTACGGCTGCAGAAGACAGCTGGAGTTACTTTTCACCGGTAAGCTGATTCATGTAGTCGGGCTTGCATACTAGGAGGAAAGAGGAAGCTTGCACGATATCACTGCCAAACTATTTTTTAGCAAGGTAAATTTCTTTCCCATAATACAAAGTTGCAGTGCAAATTAATAATGTTTCTATGTTTTTTTATTAAATTTGTTCCTCAATTCCAACCCACCATTCAGTTAGACTATATAAAAAAAAAACATTTGTCATTATGAATCAACAAAGGTTGTACCAATTACGAGCTGCCGAGCCGATTCTCGCAGAGCAGAGCATGATCGGCAATGCTATTCTGAGCAAATACTGCTTTTAACTGAACCGAGCGACGTGGCTCTTGTTTAGTTTTGGGACGTGACTATAAACATGTGACGCCACATAGACAACAAACATCCTAAAGCACCGAACAAAACGCTCAAGCAGCCACCCAAATAATTAATTTGTGACCAACAATATATCTCACCACTCGCTCCTCCCCAACCCGAAATTCTTTCGTAGAACTAAAAAACTTCGAAATGAAAATCTTTTTTACTTGAGTGGGAGTGGAGGGAGGAGAAATTTGGGTTTAGTGATTTGGCTGGAATGGGAAGTGATCATAATTGGTGTATTGGCCACATTTCACTGTCGAACATATAAACTTTTAAGTTATTAAAAAAAAATCTAGGAAAAGGTGTCCAATCATAAGGCGCCCTGCTGCACCAGGCTGTTTTAGTGAAAAGATTTGTTGTTCTGGAAGCCTGATTGGCATTTAGCAAGTGCTCATTAATAAAGGTGCTGGGTTCCGCTCGGCAGCACTGACCGGCTCGGTTCAGCTCGGTGTACCGGGCATTTTATGAGCGCTCAGCTGGATATCGGCTCGGCAGGAAAAAATATGCTCGGTACATCCTTAGAATCAACAATAGAGCGGCATATTACAAAGACTTTGCTCTCCTTCTTGCATTTTTTTTTTTTACTTAAAGGGCAAATACATCCATATTGACGTGCATACTTTACTTTTGGATAATTTACACAATAACTAAGCACAAGAATTACGGTAAGAATACGTTACGTACGTCCGATACAATAATTTAATTATTGCATCACCAAAACACGACATGGAGACCACCATTGTTTTGCTGGAACGTGCAGAAATTAATGCCGACTGATGTCTCTCTTCGATTTCGACTCGCAGCCGATTGAGATAGCTCCATTGGCTGTGAGAGCTCAAGCGTCCGACGGCCTTAGCTGGGTGACAGTTGTAGTAACCAGCTAAGGCCGTCGGACGCTTGAGCTCTCACAGCCAATAGAGGTATCTCAATCGGCTACGAGTCGAAATCGAAAAGTGACATCTGTCGGCATTAATTTCTGCGCGTTCCAGCAAGACAATGGCGGTCTCCGTGTCGTGTTTTGGTGATGCAATAATTAAATTGTTTTATCGGACGTACGTAACATATTCTTACTGCAGTTCTTGTGTTTAGTTATTAAGTGATCCACAAGTAAAGCATGCATGTCAAAATGGATGTAATTGCCCTTTAAAGACACATTAGCATAAACCAAAAAAAGGCAAGATTTAACATGATACTAATTTATATTTGCCGATATCTTTGCGAATTTGCCAACTGGAAAAAGTGAAGGTGAAATTGCGACCCTTTCTTTAACATTTTTTACTTTAAACGATATTTGTTATAAATTACATCTAAAATGTTAACCTAAAACGAAGACTTTTTATACATAAATTATGATTGGAAAATTGCTTTACTAAAATACTACATTCTACAGGATAGACTAGTAACCTCAATATGCTTTTATCAAACAATTTAGGAATTAAAAAAAAAACTTCCATGAGCCATAAGTTGTCTTGGAAATATTAACGAAGAAATACAAAATCACAGGAACAAATTGAATTCCCACAAATAATGCGTAACAACTTGGAAGAAGAGACCATTTTCATGACACATGGTTTTTAAACTTAAAAAATACCATAAATTAAATGGCAATTAAAAAAGAAATTTTGTTTTGTTTTTTGTTCTTTATGCTAATGTGGTTTTAAGTAAAAAAAAAAATATATATAAAAAATGCGGGAAGGAGAGCAAAGTCTTCGTAATGTGCCGAACTATTGTTGTGTAATGTTCTATTCCAGTGACCATTTGACTAGAATAAACATTATTGTCTAGGATGGCATAAGGGCAAACAATTGTATAAAACACTAATCAAGTATAAAATAGGTAGGCTAAATAATAAGCAAACATCCAATTATACTGGGCCTTTAATCAACACTCCGCTGTACACAATATTGACCCCACATATGGCCAATTAAATCAGTGACAGATTATTATGATTTGATTGTATGATTACAATGATTTGACGTGAGTCTAACGAATGGCATTACGGATTAAGTCGAGCGGTAAACCTAATCATTATTATATTCTCTGAGTTAAATTAATGGAAACTCGGGTTAATTTAGTAGCGTACGGATTGGTACTAGTTAAGCATAAACACAATTAGCTATCGCTAATCAATCAGAATACTTAGCTCATTAATTGAAGCTTCAGTGCGGCCATGGGCCCACGGGTTGGCTGAGCGGCGAAGCCCCGTCGCTGGCTCGGCACCGAAATCTGCCTGGCGTACTTCTGGATTGCGGCCTTCGGAATTGGACTGGTGTGAACTAGTTAGCGTCTGGTAAGCTGCTGGTGATCGGATGATATCACGCATTCCGAGGTTCAGCTTAAATACTGTGGCGTTATCGGCCATGATCAATCCATTGTAGTATTGATTTATTATTGAAATGCTAAATATAGTAACACTTGGACAGCTTGGGCCCTTATCATCAATTGGGACCTCTCCGCCTGTCAATCATTCTATTGTTGCTTTCGGGTTCATTAATTGTTCCCCGTACGCGGCACTTTGAAGGTAAATGTCGCCATCCCGTGTGGGAGGGATTATTGTTATTCCGCGTAGTGATCGATCATGAGCGACGATCTTATCGTAATTAAATCTACTTCTAGAAAGTCATTTAGCTTCTACGAAACTGTCGTAAATAATGTCAGCTGGTAATGCCATCTTTTAAACTCTAACAATAGGTGTAATTACACTTGTTCAGTCTCAAATGATCTTGCCGCCTCTCAGTCGTCTTTGAAGGACTCCCAATTATAATTGCTATCTGGAGTCGTTTTGATCTATCCGAATAAATAATCGGCTCATGCATTTAATAAATGTATGATATTATGCAAATATGCATTCAATTAATTAATTTGTATTGTTTCTGTTATGAATATTAATTAAGCCATTAATTATTTCCCTACAGTTGATTCATAATAACCCACAGAGCGTAAACCAGCAACCGTCCTTGAATAAACCGAAACCTCCACAGAGTGTACAGGACACAGCTGCGTTGCTTTAAATTTTGTGACGAGGGTAAACAGAAGGGGAAAAAACAACACAAGGCCAAAAGCAAGTAAAATAAGTCTATAGTCGCACCGAGAATAAACAAAGGTTCGTGTGACCGTTATTGTGATTAATGTTGAACAAATATTGTGTCATAGTCGGCTTTCTAGTATAAGTTCACCCCCCCCCCCCCCCCGGTAGTAAGGCTTAACTACGCCAAAGGCAGCAGAATTTATTAGTTGTTTTTAAAGGCACATAACTCCCTCCGGTATATTTTAACGTTTTTCTCGATACATTACCGGAAATAGTTTTGTATGAACTCATTTACCTTTTATTTGATCGTCTAAGGGTACGATCCCGATGACAAATGTGGCGCGTGTACGCTAGTAAGCTTCTTTTTTACCGCTCGGTCCGAGGAGTATCTCACTCCCGCCAGAAAGCTTCTCGGGCGTTCTTGGGCTACTTTTAACGGTGACGTCACGCGATGTTTACACGCCTAGTCTGTGACGTAGTGATTCTTCGTGCACTTCAAGTCACGTGACTTGCCGCTTTTGAGCGAAAGCCAAGTGAGAGATAGTAGCTGCCTTTCTCGAGGTACGCAGCTTCAATCCCAGTTAACCTTGTTCTGAGCTTATCAGGAGAAATGGCGAGTGATGAACGCATTTATCTATTCCACCAAGTAGATTTGCTACCGAATCGGTAAAGGAAAGGACAAAACGAGAATTGGATCAACAATTAGGTTTATCCTATGTTTACCGCAAGAAACTAGGATTAAAGAAGGGGTGGGGCAGGGGTATCGGAATCCTGACATGGTGATGGACAAAACCAAAGGCGGAGAAGAAATTAAATTGCGGATTGAGTTTCCGACGTAAATTCTCGTAGCAGACATAAGGCCTAAGGGGAAAAAACGTTTAGCTGCAGTACCAATTAAATTATAATTAGGGTCGGTCGGGAGAAGCTTTTTTTTTATGGTAAGCTG
Source organism: Lithobius niger (assembly GCA_023313725.1). Taxonomy (NCBI): domain Eukaryota; kingdom Metazoa; phylum Arthropoda; class Chilopoda; order Lithobiomorpha; family Lithobiidae; genus Lithobius; species Lithobius niger. Next base: position 22,520 of record JAHWFP010112980.1, read on the forward strand.
TTTCTGTACAGTAACGCCGTTTTTCATTCCGGCATAATGCTAAAACATTAAGTCACAAATTAGGCTACAAGGAAAAAAATAACGGTTGGGAGGAATAATGAGATCGGTCGCAGGGGCATAAACTTACTGTACGGGGGGATATCTTCTCCCCCCCCCCCC
>JAHWFP010112980.1:22778-50152 GCA_023313725.1 Lithobius niger
AAGCATGCCTCCTTGAAATCGCCAATAAATTAATATACGTAACATAGTCGGCAACGATAGGACGTAAATTTCGACATCAACACATAATAAAGACCCCCAGAATCTTTTATTTAGTCAACTTTGTTCAAATAAAACTAACGTGTGGGTATTTTACCGCAGCAACAGACAGGAGACATTGATGATCATAACGTGCAGTCATCTGCGCCAGTGTTTGTTTACCTCTAGTCGCTTCATCTTTGCCTTTTAGCATTTGTACAATGTGTCGCATGGGGCGGCTCCGAAACATAGATATAGAGAGAATATATACTGTTACGAAATGAGTATGATCTAGCGTCGTATGTGACGTCATGCTTGTTTCACAGAGCAATGCGCGCCGCGGTCGTGTGAACTATATTTTAGCACAGTTGACGTATGAGTAAAGCGGCCAGGACGGAGGGATTTATGTGCCTTTAAGTTTGCCTACATTCCCCTTAAAAGAAAGAGAATGGAATTTTCCTTTCTCTTTCCTCCAAGACTTTTCAGTTACATTGTTTTAATGTTAATAATTTACAGAAAACGAAATTAACGCTTACTTACTAAATAAATTAATAAATCATGCAGATATTGAGTTTTGGTTTGTGCTTCTTTGGACAGAACACAGGTGGTTTGTACAAACCAATATGGCAGATGCGCGACCAGCCCTCCGCGAAACAGTGATGTCATGCTCTAAACCTGGTGATTAATGGTCGCCACTCGACAGGGGGCGAGTGAAGTTTGTTGGTTGGCGATTAACATTTTTCAACCACTCGACAATTTGGCAATTGCAGCAAGACATCTTTAAAAAAAAATTTTAATGTAAAAAGAAAACACTAATTTATATGAACTGCAATTTGAGTCTGAAGAGATGCAGTCACCAAAATCACCCTTTTTTAAAAATAATATTTCTTTCCAACTTCTAAACACTTAAAAGTCACCCCCTTCCCTGTCCGTTTATTTTATTTTTAGTGTGCGTGCCTGCCTGCCCACCTAAACATCGACGGTCGTCGGATACCGAAATGTTTCAGCCAGTCTTGTATTCAATCCACAGCTAAGAAGCATTTTACTGCAAACTCTAGTTTAAAGAATTTATATTCGCTTATAATTTCCATTCAATTTACTCAGTTTCGTGCTTAATCGTAAATAAATTATTATTTATATATTCGTCAGAAACTATTTATTTTGTCGAAACCACCGCTCCCAACGTGTTAGGTAGCTGTAAACCCTGAACTTCCGGTTTCAGTGATCAAACGGAAATCTGCTTCAGTTAGGCCTAAAGTGGCGTCAGGATTTAGTCGCACTCGTCAGAAAACTACTAAGACACAGCAGAATGACTAAAACAATGCCGTTTAAGCTAAAACAATTAAACATAAACAATGTGAACAATTAAACTTTTTTTTATTTTTAAATAATAGACCTAGCCTATCCGCTTATTTAAAACAAGCAACCAACACGTAGTTATGATTGAACAGAATTTCAAAGCATGCCGGCTGATCGAAGAAGGGTAATAACTAAAAAGGAAGTGTTGGTTGAATTTTACGCGATTCCTACTTTTTATTTTAACACATTTTATTTGTTAAGCCTAACTGTTTTACTTCGTTATAAATATGTTTAGGCTACGTAAAGTACGGTTCGTATTGCAAGTTTTTTTTCTATAGCAAAACACGGTTATTATCGATTCTTTTTTTAAATCTGTTAATATTAACGATTTTTCACGGTTTTCGGTGAACCGAACATCCGATTCAGGTTTTTTAACATTTTGCAAACTACGCGGATACGGCAATCTCTAACGCAACACTGAAAATCCGTCGAAAATCAAGTGGTGTGGATTCACTGACAGCCACATTGGATCTTAATAAAACTTCAGAAATGTGGGGAGGGGACTGGGGAATATACGAAGGCAATCTTACGTTGAGGATGCACGTGCCCCATTCCCCCACCCCCACCTTTTTTTTGCTCATTTTCCCCCTTTAGGTAGATAACATTATGAAGGAAAACTATTAAAACAACGAGGGTAGGAAAAGTCGGAGAAATAGCGCCTGTCTTTTTTTTTTTTGCCAGTCTTTCCGACTGTGCCTCCCCTCCCTTGAAAGGCTGCATATCAAGAAATTAAATTATGCCTTGCCATGCAACAAAATATTGTTTATTTATCCTTTTTTACTAGTGTGTCAACATGTGTCTAGTTCTACTAATGAAAGTTGTTAGAATTGACATAACTTTGTCAAAAATGGTCTTATATCTTGTTAAATAGTGATTAAAATTATTTACGTACATCATCCGCTAATATTTTTTTAATTAGGAAAATAATTAAATTACCCCCCCCCCCCCCCCCACAACAAAAAAATAAGTGTTGGCGAACGAACTTTTGAAGTTGGCGAGTAACTGAACTGGACTTACTAGCCACTGGCGAACGGGTAAAAATGTTAATCTCCAGGTTTATCATGCTCTAGATTAAATATTTTTCCTCCACGCTTTCAAGGCACAGAGCCTACTCAGCCAAGGTAGTCCACTACATTTTCAGATATCAAGTGTTGTGCAATTGCCAGTTGAAAGCACTTCATGCTAGTTCTTCTTCCATAATGACCCGACTTCAATAAACGTCCCTAAAGCCCGGCATTCGCACAGCATCTATGTCGCCGGCGTACTCCCTCTTTTGGTCTTAGGCCACCAAATTTATAGTCGCACTTCTGATGCAGCATGTACGACACAATCTGGCAGTAGAAGAGGAACAGTCAGCCAAAAGGAACATCGATTTTTACCAGATAACTAAAACCTCGCTAAATTCAAGTTGTTGTCATGACAACCAGAAGAAATACCGACATCAAGGACCTTCTAAACGCCATGTGTACGGGTGTCGATCGCCCAACTCTTTTCGAGGTTTTCATACCGCTCCTAGGCAAAATAGGGTGGACACTGGTGTCACAGGCGCTGTGTTAACACCAGATTTAAGAGCTCATACGGTCATCATGGTTCATAGTTGGCATGTTTTGATCAATTATGTGTAATATGGCAGATTCGCTTTTATCTCTTAAACTATAGGCCTACTGGTGGCCCAGCCATGGTACTGCTAGTGAACATACATACTTACACAATGCACAATATACAATATGTAACAACATTAGAAACATGCTCACAACCGGTCAGTAACTTATATCGGCAGTCACATTTCAACCTTGGAATGTTTTAACCATGTACACAGCCATCCTTTAAAGTTTTTAATTTAATTACAATGGAGTTTAAATCAAATTAAGCATAATTCTCAGCTTTTAAGCCTTAATTCCTAAATGTATACCAACCTGTATAGTCAGATGCTGTTTCTTTTAATGATAAACAACTTTCATCCAAATGTGTATTGATAGCCAAGAGATCTACTTGTAGACTGCATGCGGGACAAGTTACGTATTTGACTGATGTAGTTTGTTTCTGAAATAATGACGTGATAGTATGGCATTTAACATTTTGTTTCTTAGTTGAATCAGAAACTTTTGGCATAATTCTTCGTTCTAATACAGATAAGTCAAGTTCGAAGCAATCAACAAGTTGTGTCATGCCAACTCATTTCAAGTTTTCAACAAATCAGACGCAAGTACACGGAAAGTACTGTCGCTGTACAGTAAAAAAAAAAAAAAACGATGACAAAAGGAAAACCTTCGTTAAGTACGTAAACGAAGAAAAGATAATGTGATCGTTTTATCACTGCACGTGATTGTATTTGTAGCAAGATTCGTAGTATTAAAAAACTCATACAAGTCGTAAAATTTTTCACCGGAAGTTGGTTTATTGGAGCTCGAGCAACAAATCTATCCGCCTCAGCTCCCAAAACGAAACGCAACTTGACACTTTACTCCTTAGATCAATCAAAGCCCCCTAAAGGGCCCCTTAGAGGGCTTTGGATCAAAGGATTCACTTCGTCACATGCGCAAAAACACAAACCCAAAACGAAACACATCCGCATCCGTCTGCATCCAACTCCCAACAAAAAGGACGAAAACGTCAGACGAACGCATCAGAAGGACGCTAAACACAACAACAACAAAAGGAAACGGGAGGAGAACGAAAGAATTTATTTATTTTGAAATATGATGAAGTCGAGACAAGTGCCGGCTAAATTTTTCCTAATAACGGACGTTTTTGTTTAAACCTGAATCGTGATTTTTATTTCTTTTTGTCCTCTTAAACAGAAAGAAACAAAAACTCATTTCCTTGGCAACACCTTTCCTCGATGGGTAACAACACGAGCCCCTCGCTCCGTAGGGTCGCACTTTTTTTTTGGCTTGTTCTACTTTACTTTACTTTACTTTACCATGGACTTATATACTATCACAACGTCTGTGGGCTTCCAGCTCCATGACTTTACTTTAATTACATTGCACTGTAGTGCCGTTCAGGCTTTACAGCAAGTACATAATACCAGGAGCCTATAGAAAACAACTATAGGCTCCTGATAATACTCTCAAAAAATTACCAGTAGTAACAAGTATCCACCCAAAACCAAAACTGATAGAAAAACCCACCAAGTTTCCGAAAACGGTCGGCGTTTGAAGGTAGTGATATCATTCAACCATGAAAAGGCCGCCAAGGTCAATCCTATTAGCCAAGTTAAAGTGGCACTATCACCGATTGAAAGCAGACGAATTCTGACAACAACTAGCGCTATGTAGTATCATCTAGCTCTTGCTTGCACCAAGCGAAGGAATGCATAATGGCATTTCTTTTAACGAAACAAACAAGCCACAACATCCTTAATTATTGAGTGAAAATTTGGTTCATCCTCGTGCACCTGCGAGCAAGATATAAAGGTTAACAATATCAATGCCGCTAGATGGCGCCACGGTATTTTCGTTCGCATTTCAATCGGTGATAGTGCCACTTTAATCGCACCGACTAATAGTTAGAAAGTTAAATGAAAACTTGAAGATTGCTATTCGCTGTAGCAATCTTCAAGTTTTCATTTAACGTCCAAAGTATTATTGGGTGCGGTTAACTTGGCTAATAGAATTGACCTTGGCGGTCTTTCCATGGTTGAATGATATCATTACCTTCAAAGGCCGATCGTTTTTGGAAACTTGGCGGGTTTTTCTACCAGTTTTGGTTTTGGTGGATATCACAACTACCATAGGACTGTGAACGTACATAAAGATACACTGTGTTATCTTCATCTGTACCTTTTTTCTAGCGTAATTTGATATCTATAAATTTTCATATTTCTAATTTTCAAATTTTACCATTGCCAATTAGCCGTTAGATTAGCCAAATTGCCATGGCGTAGTTTATTGTATGACCATTCTTCACATGCTTAAGTTGCTTAAATCCCATTTTGGCACACACTGGCTAACAATCGCTGATTTCGTTCGCTTCGCTCACTCAATCAGCGCATCCCCTTCAGTTGTTTTGTTTATCCCTGCACCTTCCCCTTAACCTTTCAAGATTTCATTGACATTCAGTCATGCAGAAACCCCCGAGGGTCGCTGTAACTAAAACAGCAGAACGCGAAGCATTTTATTTTTGGGTCCCGAGTTGCGTCGATTCATTAAATCGAAAACGGCGGCCATGTTGGATCCACAGAGCACAGAAATACGTGACGTCAGAGGGGCGCCTACGCATAGAGTGTGACGTCACACGAGCTTTTTCTCGCAATATGCAAAAAAGTGTTGGAATAGACCGGTGTGAAAAGAAGGTCGTCTTACTGAAGCCAATGCTATTACACTGGATTTCTTAAGCCTATAACGCGCGATTTTTGTTGCTGGAGAAAACAACGTTCTTTTAAGCCCAGATATCCGCTCTCAAAGCACTGTCTTGACTAGAAGCAGAAGCTAGACGTGCCGTTGATTTCCGTTACATTTTAATCTAGTGCACCTTGTAGCTATTACCTCCAAATGGTGTCTCGTAGCCAAAATGACGTCACATGACGCTGCTCTACACTAAGGTCGGTTGTTCCGTGGTAGGTTGGTAATTTATCATAGCCCCCAAAATAATCAAGCTGTAAGTTTTTTTGCACCAAAATGTGTTCTGTAACGGCCTTTGCTGTAAGATGGTCTGGTTCAGGTCTCGTTGAAACTAGGACGATATTTAGGTAAACTGCGTCTGGGTCTAGAGCGGGTATCTCAGGCGGCCTTGACTACACCATCGATGTTGACATAATGGCGGGTCCAGCGGGCGAAACCGAAAGAGACAAGCTTCAATATGTATACAGCTGTGATTTGGACACATCTGTTCAAATTAAAGTGTAAGTTTTACGTTTAAAATTGTCATAAATCAGTGTGTACAGATCCTTCTGCTTATCCAACTGACAAAATCATGACTTAGTTCCAATACAAGTTTAGTTCTGTTGTGAGCGTTGATCAAACTAGACTGTCTTCAAATGCCAAGGTCTTCCACTCTGTTTAATTTTTAAATAAGTACCCTACCTCTGTTGAAAATATGGGTGCTGCAGCATCGCCATATTCAAATTTATCAAGGTGGTTTCTATTATTATCATCATCTTTATTATCCTAAAGTTTACCCTCCAAGGTTTCTCCTATTTGTCAAGTCTCTTTCTGTAGGAATGGGGTTTGATGCGTCCGCGACTCAGTTGGCCCAACGCCCCAGTTTTTCCTCTTGCCCCACTCCTTTGCCTTTTACCCACTCCCGTCAAAATTTAAACTGACTTGAAATTACATTAGTAATATACTTTGGAGTAAGACTTTCATCCCACTTAAATGGTGATAACTATACAAAAAAGATGCGGTTGGGACATTGCCAGTCAGGTAATACCACTCTGCACAACTTCACCACTTAAACTAAAACTACACCACTTAAAAGGACATAAATCGTGTCGGCATATCGTGCGACGCGATGAGATTGCAGTTGGCAACATTTACACAGGTTAGAGTTAATGTCGCCAAATCACCTCGCACGCAAGAAAAAACAAGAAAATGAATGTGTTGGCCACATTTACATACGTTTGAACTAATGTCGCAAAACTGCATACGTGCAAAATGTACCAAAGTGTCCGATACCCAGAATGTAAAATTGTCTGGTGAAAAGCGTGTTTTTAGGTGAAAGTGTACAACAAACTACGTGATTTGTCGAATTCTGTCGGGTATCCTAGATACCAGTATATGGTAGATTTTGCATGCACGCAAAACTGAGTCATGCAAGAAAGCCAACAGGGATTTATGTTCCTTTAAAGTGGCACTATCGTTGATTTAAATCTTACGAAAAACCTGTAGCGCCATCTAGCAGCAGTGTCTTTGTATCCTTTACAATTTGCTCTCAGGTGCAGGAGGAGATACCAAATTTAAGCTCGGTAACTAAGGAAGTTGTGACTTTTTGTTTCGTTAAAAGAAATGGCGTTGTGCTTTCCTTCTCTGGATGCAAGCAGGAACAAATGAACATGCGAGCCCACTCTCTGGGAGGGTGGTAGATAGCTCTAGATGTTACGAGATTCTGCAGACTTTCAGTCGGTGATAGTGCCACATTAAGACCAGGGGTGTGCTGCACTTCTGACTGGCTACATGTTGTACTAATGGTTCAGTCAAGAACTTGTGCAGTGTTTACCAAAGTATTGTAAGGCCACGCAAAAAAAATGTTTGGTTTACGGGCGGGGTTACAAATTGAAGCAGCAGGCAACCAGGCATTTTATTTTATTTTGTTTAACTCCTCACGTTTCTTTGACATGCATCTTGCTCAAAGCTGAGAGAGTATGTAGTCAGCCTAAAAATATATAATATTGCTAATATTGTATTTAAGTCCTGTAGTATTCAAATTTTTTTTAGTTTTTGTTATATAACTTACTGGTTTGAGCTAGAGGTTAAAAATAGGCACCACTGAAAAGCTCGTTTCGATGTGGTTAAAATGGTATACTGGAATGTCAAGAATGTCAAATTTGGCGAAAATGCGATTTTTAGGGGGTGAACCAAGAATCATAAAAAACTTTGACCCGCGATAATTTAAAGCACCCGCACGCGCCAGTAAACCAAATAATTAACTTTGCATAGCCTAATAACCGTCAAGCATGCCGAGATGATGGCATTCTTATTAGGGATAGTCCGATATTGATATCGGTATAATAATCTGTATTTTAATTATCGTTTTTTTTGCCATATCGGTTTCGGACCTCTGTAATCGTGAAAAGAGGATTAACGCTATGCCAGAAAAGAAACAAACAAAAACAATGATTGGTTTAGTGAATTTTCGGTAGTATAATATGCTTACAGAGAACATCCACTACCTTCATCAGGCAAAAAGTGTACGATCACGCACAAAAACACGACTACATGCTAGAGTTTATGTTTGAATTTCGCCGCCGTTGGCCGTTTGGATGGTGCTGCCATCTCGTGCTGCTCATTCGTTGTTGAAGTAGGAGTCAGCAGTTTGTGCCATTTCTTGGAGAGGCTTGCTGTCAGTTCAGGTGTAGTGATTTTCTGGATATTTTTATGTGCTGGTTCCTGTAAATTCATGAGGTCTTCTTTTAGACTGGAAAAGTTGAATGGCCATGCATTCTAGGGCTTGGAGGTGTGCTCCACTGGAGGTGTTAGATGTTAGGAGCACGTGTGTATTGTTCCAGGCGATGTCGTGTTGGAACTTGACGTGATGCATGGCGACCCCATTTTGTGTGTCTTTTTGATCGAGTGCTAGCATGTGCTCGTGGAATCTTTTGCAAATTCGCCTTCGGGTTTCGTCGATGTAAATTGCATCGCATTCGGCACATGGAACAGCATAGACCACGTTTCGAATCATTGGGATGCCTTCTATCGAGTGGGAGGCTGGGAGCACTTCGGGTGTTTGCGAGATATGGGGTTGCTTCGGAAGAACTGGGGTAGGTGGTAGGTCGCCGGATGCTTGTCTAAAAGCGAGTCTCGTTGGGTACCGAGGTTGGGTTGGAGGGGGAGGTGGCGGTGGAGGAATACATAGTGCGGGTGGAGGTATGGTTGAAGAGTGGGAGCGGTTCCTTAGTCGGGCCCGCAGATTAGGGAGGTTGCGGAAGTAGCACTTGATTCCGTGAGCCTAGAGTATTTTCTTCACTCTCTCGCTTTTTCCCGGGTGGTAGGTGATGGCGGTTTCAGGTTTCAGGAGTTCGGCGGTTTCAGGTTTCTGTCCGGGTTTTGGCATTGTGGAGGTTTTCCAGCGTCTTGCTTTCGTGATGGCTTGGTTGATCAGTCTCCCTGGGTAACCTAACCTAAGGAACTTGAGTTTAGTATGCTGGAAGTGTGTCTCAGCTACTGCGTTCGTGGAGGAGCGGTATTTTACTCTGACCATCTCATTGCGTAGCACAGAGATAAGTTGGCCTTTGGGATGTCCAGAATTGAAGGGTATCATTCTACTGGTTTGGGAGGGCTTCGTGTAGGGGTCCCATTCAAGCGTCAGGCCCTCTCTGCGAACCATTGTGTCTAAGAACGCTAGTTTGCCATCTTGCTCAGTTTCAAATGTGAAGGCGAGGTCTAAGTTCCAGCTATTGAGGGTGGAAAGGATGTTGCTGATGTTCCGTTTGGTTTTGGTGAACGTGTCATCCATGTAGCGGGACCAGATGTCCAGTTCAGGATGTCGGCGGGTGACGTGCTTGTTGAGAAATTGCATAACAATTTCTGCAAGATTAGGAGAACATGAGTACCCCATGGGGGTGCCTTTCATCTGCCTGTAGGTGTTTCCTCTGAACGTGACATAAATGTTAACAAGGAGAGCTTTCAAGATCCGTCGGTCAAGTTCTCTTTCTTTCTTTTCAATGCGGAGTTTACGCGCTGAACAATCGAAGAGCTCCACGATGAGTTTATGTGACAGACTGGGAAACAGGGCCTGGACATCAAACGAGATGAGTATTTCATTGGTCTTTAGCTTCAGCTGTTGGAGGAGCTGAGTGAATTGCAACGTGTTCGTGAGAGTGTGTGTTCCCCAGATATACTTCTGAAGTCTCTGTGTGACGAACCAGTCAAGTTTCTGGACGGGGCCACCTTTAGCCGAGGTAATAAGTCTAAAAGGGTTGCCTTCTTTGTGGATTTTCACTTGGGCGAAAATGTGCGGAATCTTCGCCTCTGGATCTGGTTTGAGTCGGTTTGCTTGCACTTTGGTAAGGAGTTTCTCATTCTTGAGTTTCGTGATGTGCGGGGTAAGGTTGTTGTGCACGGTGTGGCCCAGTTCATATGGAATGGGGGAGTAGAGGCCGGATTTTTTCAACTCGTCCAGCACACCACTTTCGTATTGGTGCGTATCCAACACGACCGTTGTGTTTGACTTGTCTGCACGAGTGATGATAATAATCTCGGTTAGCGTTGAGGGTGCGTATGGCAGAGCGTTGCACGGTGGTGATGTTTTCAGGCGAGGATGAATGACAATTGACCATGCAGCTTTGTAGCTGTTGGGCAAGATGGGGTGCCCATTGAAACTTTTCCAGGAGAATTTGAATGTCTGCCGTGAAGTTCGAGTCTTGGAAGAGCTGATCTACTTTTAGAACTGGGATGAATTTGGGATCAAGCTTGAGCGCTTCTAGCTCAGCTTCAGAGAATGTGCTTGACGATAAATTCAACACCCAAGGATTTGAGTTTTCGGTGCTGTGGGGAGTATCAATGTAATGCGGATTAACAAAGGTTTCGGTTTCACTCGTGCTAGCCCTGTGTGTAAGCGCATTTGCAGTTTCGATTTCTGAGTTGGTTTCGATTTCAGAGTTGGTTTCGATTTCGGAGTTGGTTTCGATTTGAGGAAAAGTGCCGTCATCTACACATTGTTGTTGCATTAGGCTGGAGTTAGCAGGGTTTGTTAAAGTGGTTGAGAGATCTCGAACAATCACCGGCTGTGTCGTGACATCGGAGATTTTATAACAATATGAAAGCGGATGTATGCCTAATTGAGTCAGCTTCTGGAGGTGTCGAATTTCGGTGGCCGACTTCACCTTGCAGCACGCGTATTTGACTTGTGAAAACAGTTTTCGATGGTGGTTCGGATGTAGAGTGTCAGAAAGGTGGCTCCGGAGGTCAGATTCCACTGCTTTCAGCTTTCTTAATGTGTGATGACAGTTCGTGATGCGGTCGACTGTGAAAAGCTTCGTAGCGTGTGCAGCAATTTGTGTGCTCCTATGCGTACGTGACTTCGGTTTCACTTTCATGGAGTTCGTAAATATACCTTTGAGCCTGTCGGCTTTCAAAATATTGAAGGGGCCTCTGTAAGGCTACCGATACAGATATTCGTTACGGCAAGAAACAAAACCGTCTTCCCTGCAAAACATGATACTTAGCGCGACAAAAGCAATAACCAAGTGAGAAAAGCAAAGTCATTTGCTCAGTTTGTAATGAAAATGTACCACATGATAGTTCCGACGCTCTTAAGTTTTACAACGACCAACTCAAAATCTGACTGAGAAGATGAATGTACTGAAGCCATAAGTAGGAATAAGAGTAAAATTACTGTCATTGCTGCCCAGAACTACTTGGATAATCTCAGTAGTTGGATTTGTAAGAAAATTAAACTTTTAGTGGTGTTTTCTTTTTTTTTTTATTATCGGTATTGGATAAGATCGGATCGGTCCGTTTACCCCTTATCGGTGTCGGATCGGATCGGTAAAAAGTCATATCGGCCGATCCCTAATTCTTATAATGGAATGTTCATGCTCGTACAACAAGCGACGTTGTGGAACATAGTTCTACAATTGATCAACTCTCGTCATTGCCTACAGGCCGGGCAGCATTGATGGCGGGGGCCATGGTCTGGGTAAAGCTGTTGCTGCTTGTCTGTTACGATTAGAAAAGAAGTGCGAGATACGAACCGAGTAAGACGTTCAGACATTACGGCACTGAGCACTTGACCAAGTACAGGGCGTGGCTTAAGTTCTAAATTTGTTTTTAAAGTGCAAATAGGGATCATACTAAGTATTAGTGTTCTGTTCGAAACTTTGACCGACGCTACGGTTTTTATACTTTGACTGCTTTTTATACACTAGGGGTACACGGAACTTGCTAAAGCGATGTGAAGTCAATGCGCATTGAACTCGCGTTGCCTTCAGTTCAAATCACTTTGAGTGAGGAGTGAGTACATGGACGTAGAGTTACCGCGACTCCGCCCATCCTACGCATACATGGCACTGTTGTAAGTCACCTTGAAGTAAGTAGAGCTGGAATCCACGCATGCTCAAAATCTAACATCCGGTCGTGTGCTCTTCGCTACCAAGATATGAACGGCGATCAACAAACACTGCTGTATTTTAATAGCAACGATTTGTTTCTTGTAGGAAAGCTATACTTGAGTAAAGGACAGTTTAGACACGGACGTTTTAGGATATAGTACCACAAAAAAGGTCTACTTGTTTTCCTCTTTGTAAATAAAGAGTGTCAGAAATACAAAGAGAAAAAAAACCAATGGGGGCTAATATCTACCCTTAAGCAAGTCCAGGTATTGCACACTCAATAAAGTAGCCAACATTTTTTTTGTAATTAATCTTTGTTGGTTTACCGATTAGCTTCCCCCCACCCCTCGTTTTATGTCTCCACAAAGTAAAAAAATAATTAAAACTAACAGAATTCAATGAAAAAAAAAACATTTCATAAAATCAAAGTTTATTTTAAATGCGTACCGAAGCCAGAAACTAGTAAATTAGAATACGAATTCATTCCTATAGCCTAAATGGCAAAGGCGCCCTTCCGTTACTTGAGTTTTAGTGCCGGCCCTCCCTTTCCTAACATCTGAACATTCACCCCCTCCCACCCCCAAAAAAAACTTTTATGTTTGTATTTTTTATTTTTTTTTTTGCTCAAAATTATTAATAATGGCATGTAAAAATAGGATAGTTATGCGCCACCACCACGTGTGTGGCAATACCCCCCCCCCACCCCCTGTTATGACTCATTTTTTTAATGGCGGCTTTGTGCGTAATTCTGCAGATACTCATTACGAAACACATAAACTTATAGGCCTAGACACTATAGGACTATGAGCTACAACAATAGTGGGTGGGGAGGGCATGAAACGTGCCATTTAGGGAATTGTGAAAATATTTTTGAGGGGTGGGCGACTTATCAAGAATGACAACTTCGTGCGTGGAAAAACGAGCCGGGGGGGAAAAATCCCAAAAAAAACTGATAAAAAATGCGGTAAAAAGGTAGAGAAAAAAGCTGATAAAAAACATTCAGTAAAAAGCTACAGAAAAAAAGATAATGAGGAAAAAGCGTGAAAAGGTTCTGGTGGAAAACTAACAAAAGATACTGACTAAATGACTGTGGCCATGTGTGTATTTATAATTTATTAGCTGAATACTGCCGGATGAAGGTTAAATTAATCATCCTCGGAATAATTAAATACGCGAGTTCCAATTTATTCCCAAATTCTTAATTGGGAAGTGGGGGTCGTCCTCAGTTTTGTCGGGTGTCCTATTAAAGGGAAATTTGTGAAATCACGAGTTTCCTCCAAAATTGGGATAAAAGTAAAGGCCTCCCCTTGGGGGGGGGGGAGAGTTGGAAAATCATACATTTTCTACAAATTCCATAATGGGGAGGGAATTAGTAGGAACTAAATATTTAATTATTTACGAACAAAAGTCACCAGAAAAACGCACACTTTCACAACAGAAGACATTCACACTGTCTAGCGAATTTTCGATAGTTTACTACTATCTTCCTCAGGCCTTAAAGTTAGTTTGGACTCTGTTTACATCCCTGTTGTTTTCACCGTTGTCGTCTGCTCGTTCGTTGCCAAGCTCGAAACTTGGTGCGTTGCATAGCCTCCCGATTTTTGCAGGCCCACCATGCGAGTTGTGTAGCCTCCCGATTTGTCCAGGCCGATCCAGCGAGCTTGCCACGTGAAGTCCCCACTTCCTACACAACTGCCTGGAATGTTCCCAGCCGATCAGATGTGAAACTCTCGGGTAGGAGGGGCCTTGAGGCTTGAATGTTCATAAGAGGAATTCCTTTGGCTTCATGTTGACTAATGGCAATGGATTCGAGGCACCGGAGGTGTCCGTCTCGTGCCATGTTGGACCTGATCATTGTACTAGTGTCATGCCACCTAATCGTGTGCTTTGTCTCCATGCAATGCACTGCGATGCCGTTATCTTTGACTGCATTCCGAACATTTCCCATGTGTTGTGCAAGCCTCGTTCTTACTCCTTTTCTTGTCTCCCCTATGTACACAGCATCACAGTCATTGCATGGAATTCTATACACTCCCTCGTTGGTGTTATCAACCGACCCCATAGTTTTCTCATCCTTGGATTTTTGCGTCTCACGTCCTTGTGGGACTGCCTTCTTCTTTCGATGAACAATTCTCTTACGAATTCCTTCTACGTTCTTCAAGTAGGTCTTGAAGCCGTGCTGCCTCAGGATGTTTTGCACTGGCCCAGTCACTCCTTCCAGGTAAGTCAGCTTCACTCTCGGGGTTCCTTCATCGATTTTCAACTCATTTAACACATTCTCGTCTTCTCGGGGGCCACTCTTCTTCTTTTTCTCGTTCGCAACAATCAAAACCGCCTTCTTTCGTAGCCGATTTAAAAGACCCGCTGGGTAGTCCAGCTCCAAGAACCTTGCTTTAGCCGCATCCAAGTGAGGTTTTGCGAGATCGAGGCTACTCGAGTTTCGCACTAGCCTAACAAGCTCGTTCTGAGCAATAGCGCGCAATTGCTCCTTCGGGTGTCCCGAGTTGTATGAGATGGCGCGCCTAGTTGCCATGGGCTTAACGTAGGGGCAGAACACCACTTTCCCTCCACCAATCCTCTGTATATTCACATCCAAGAACGGGAGTGCTCCATTTTCTTCTTCCTCCGCCGTGAAGCTGATCCCTCTCCTCCAGTTGTTAACCTTATTCAATACACTCTGCAACTCCCTCTTCCCCAGCACAGCGAACACGTCGTCAACAAACCTCTTCCACATTCGTACACTCACACTTGATCTCAGAACTATTTCGTCAAGGTGCTGCATCACCATCTCCGCAATTATTGGCGAGCTATAGTAGCCCATAGGGGCTCCTCCATCTTGCCAATAAGTCTTCCCGCCAAACTCAACGTAAATAGAAGCAAGCAGAACCTTCAACAGCGCACGATCTTTCTTGAACTCACTCCTTGGAACACCCCACCTCTTCCTCGAGAGTGCCGGCATCTCCAATATGAGACGGTGTGAGAGACTCGGGAATAATTTCTCGACGTCAAAAGACACCATCATCTCATCTTCTCCAAGCTCCAGATGTTCGAGCTCATCCAGCAAATCACTAGTCTTACGAAGCCGACTCTCACCCCGCACATACTTCTTGAGTCTCTCAGCCACTTCCCAGTCCAACTTCTGTGCCATTCCTCCCTTGGCTCGGGAGGCTACACAACTCGCGTGGTGGGCCTGCAAAAATCGGGAGGCTATGCAACGCACCAAGTTTCGAGCATGGCAACGAATGAGCAGACGACAACGGTGAAAACAACAGGGATGTAAACAGAGTCCAAACTAACTTTAAGGCCTGGGAAGATAGTAGTAAACTATCGAAAATTCGCTAGACATTGTGAGTGTCTTCTGTTGTGAAAGTGTGCGTTTTTCTGGTGACTTTTGTTCGTTTAATTATTTATTGAGTATCCAGGCAGCAGCCATGAATACCAACCAGCATAAAACCACTAACACTGAAACTCATTAAAACCCAGCCACGAACACAGTTGAAATATATAAATTGCAGAAGCTTTCATGCAACCTTCTGTGCACATCTGACACAAGGTTGCATGAGAGCTTCTGTAATTTTGTATCTACTGTTTTGGTGGCCTGGTTTTTAAGACAATTACCAGCACATAAATTTGTAATAATTTCGATTTTGGCTTTACGTGTTAACAAATAAGTATCACGAAAACTGAAAATATGCGATCGAACATCATCGCTATCTCGTCTTCGGTCCACAGCACACGAGGTACCCTTGCTTGGGTATGCTTTGCCGTGTTGACCCTTGACCGGAAAAAGGAGTTGCGCGTAAGTTTACTCCCCTCCAGTGACGTGGTAGGCTTTTTTTCCAGCCAATCAACGAGCTCAGAGAAAGCTAGGGTGACTTTTGAGTTAATGCTCAAGCGGTTACATGAAGGATCTCAAATCGCTTTGACATCTGACATCGATGTGAACAGGTGGATTGAGTGAGGGCGACGTGACGTAGCTTTGACAGGGGTACATGGACCTTCTCAAGTCGACTTGAGTTTAAAGCGCCCTGAAACTCGCATCGATGTGAACTCAATTCGACTTGAGAAGGTCCATGTACCCTCAGTGATAGTGACTCATCATGGTGGCTGCTTATCATACGTAGTAAATACTATTGAAAATTTGCTAGTTTAGAAGAAACTGAAATTCTTTTGGTGGTGCGTAATTGTTGGTGAGTCACTATAAGTGACTATAAGTGACTATGAGTTCTGGCTCCAAAATCCAATTTTGATTTTTTTTAAATTGGGTCATGCTTTGAAATTTGTGAAAAAGAATTTGGAATAAATTTTAGCTTTTTTTGGTGTAGCTAAGATGCAATAGGCTATTTACTATAAAAGCCAACAAAATTAACCAAATATTCGGATGTAACCAATTGGGGTAAAAATGAAAATAGGCCACGTACAATTCCAGAATAACAGAAAATGTAGACAAATTGTTTTCATCTTTATCAAGGAATAAATTAAAATAAAACTGAAACTCGTGTGAAGCACCACACACACATGCATGCAACTTTGGTGTAAACTAGGGTTGGGGAAATTGTGATTACGATTTGAAATTTAAAATCGCTGTATTTTAAATTGCAATTGTATCACGCGAATTTTTAAAAGTTAATTTTTAGTGAAAAGTGTGTAAATTTAAGTAATATTGATTAAAAAAAACTTGGATGTCAACCAAGTCAAACTCAAATAAGAAAACGAAAACTAGCGATCAAAATCTGTGGCAAAACGATAAAAATATCGACTTTTGATTTCGGTTGAATTAGGCATTTTGAAGTGTGTATTTTTTAGGTTGTTATAGCGGAAAATCTCAAAATCTTAATTTTATAACCTTAATTCATGTTTTATGAACATTAACAAACAAAAATTAGCGTGAAACTGTGTTTGTTCTATTAGAAACAATCTTGGTTCAAGCACTCGTGAACTCGTCACACAAGCAGCGCATGGCACTGTTTTTGTCGCTGAAGTGAAGTCACGCAAAGCAAGTCGTTGTCAGCTACACTAGAGTGCACATGCATGTGCATCATCTGGACAGCACGAATCGAGAGCCAAGATGGCGGCTCGCCGTGAATGACGGAAATGTTACAGCCGCTTGCACTTTTGTTAGAAAAAGAGAGCTATAATTTACTACTTAATTACAGCATTAGGAAGTGGTATCAGCGAATAACTATCAGTTCTCAAGATTCCACTGTTGTCTTTTATCAGAACGAACTGAAATTTGCTAGGCTTACACGGTTTGTTCTTAGTTTTCTCAAAATTGAATTTTCTGTTATGGCTTACTTCAAGCGATATTTTAGCAGTTCTGGTTCTATGCTTCATAGACTGGTATTTTTTAAAATTAATCATGAAATAAGTGGCTAAAAAGTGAAAGCTATTTCTAACTAGTTTAACTTGTTAAAAAAATTTTTACTTTCAGTTCTTTAAATATTTTTGTGCAAATTACTGTAGCCTACTTTTTATAACGTAAATTTTTTTAAAGAAAATGCTTCTGTATAAAACAGTTGTTACTGAACATTCCTAGCCAAACTTTGGAAATGGCGATTGGCGACTAACATTGGGAAGGGTTGTCGACAATGCGCCCTTCAATTCAATGGGCGCATTGTCGATAACCCTTCCCAATGTCAGTCGCCAATCGCCATTCCAATGGTGAGTGGAAATTAACAGTTGGCGACTTGGAATTTAGCCTTACTCACCAAAACGGCGACCACCTACAAAGCATGCCACTAAAGAATGGGTATCTCTGGAACCGCATAAGTCGGAGACGAACGGTTTGCGGCGTTATGTTCAGATTTATAAGGGCTATATAACTAAATTTTCTGAATTAATACTGGAGTTTAAGAAAATTGCACAATTTTGTTAATGCACAAATTAGAGAAACCTTGCATCATACAAGACGTATTTGGTATGTGGCGAGTAGAAATTGTGAAATGGCAAGTGCTTTGTAAGGTTTACAGGCCAAGTGGCGACTGCTACTTGATTGACGTTCGGAAGGGTTGATTGTCGAAGAGCTGCATGTTTGGCCAAGTTGTTTATGCCAGTAATCGAAAGCAAATGATAAAAAAAAAATTGCATTTTTTTAAATGTATAATCGCGTCGCATCGCGTGATAAATTTTGAAATCGCCAACTCTAGTGTAAACCTGTTTGATTGTTGCCGAGAATAAATGTTACACCAGGTGCCTGTTTTGTTTTTCTGACACCTCGAGATATAAACATAGACATGCTGTATTACATCCTGTGTATTTACATTTCAAGCTGTAATGAAGTTTGCAGCGTAGCAGAAACATTTTTCACACAGTTAGCCTATTTACGTGATAGTTTGTTTACGCACAAAACACACAAAATGTCACTAAGTGTTTTGTGGCCTTACTAGGGATATGTGAAAACTGTTCTTCCATTTTACAATACTGTAGCTCACTAGTCTTTTTAACAATTAAAATTATGACATTTATTCTTAATTTTATAGTGGTACATTGGAAGGAAAACGTGAGAAGCCTAGTTACAGAGCGCTTGTGGACGATCCTATGTTAAAGTTTTCTGGAATTTATCAGGATGGCTGTTCTGATCTGTATGTCAGCTGTCAAGTCTTTGCTGACAATACCCCACTTGCTCTGCCAGTAAGGACAGCGTACAAAAGCTTCAGTACAAGATGGAAGTAAGTTATATTAAATTATAATTTTCTTTATTGCCAAAACATGTTAACCTCTTAATTTAGCATTACATTGTCCCAATGTGATGTTCCCCTGGAGGTTTCTTCCGGTGCGCAGGCGCCTGCTTGCATATCTCACTGCACATGTGCATCGCAGTCCTCCCTTATAAGAGCGAGAGCCTGGACGCTTTCGGAATTCATTTTCCTCCAGAGGTGTCTACACGCAACCTCGCTCCGAGGTTCCCCGCCTTTCGCGCGGAATTTGGATTCAACCAAAGATGGCCGCCGCTCCCGAAGCTCCCGCTTCATTGGGTGCTCTCCCGCATGCTCTTACTCCCTTCGCCCTTGGCAACCGCTGGGTTTCCGCGCTCGACCTTGCTACCGCCAGACCCCTCCTTCCAGCGTCGTTCACTGATGCTCCCTTCGCTGCTGAAAACGCCCTTTCGCAGTCTCCTCTCCAGGCTGGTCAACGCACCCCACTTGCAGCACCTATGGATCTCACGTCCCTTCGTTATGATTTACAACTTGCGAAGGACAACTATCGTGAAGCAAAAAGAAATCTCCGCTGTGCATCGGCCGCCTCTCGCTCGCCTGCCCGCAATTCCCCCTTGGACCTCTAGTCCAATTCTTCCCGAAGGGGTCGCAGCATCACACGCAGTGAAGTTCATGACGCCGTCTGAAAGATGAACGACAATCTGATGCCTCCGCCATCGTGTACGTCTTCTGCTCGTCACGCCCGTACTGAAGACTGGGTCGCCTCGACTTCAAGCAATGAAAACCACATGCGCGGCGCCACCTCTCTTCCTGGTGCCTTCAAAAAACGAAAGACCACCACTCCTCCCACAACCAAGGGACCGTTGGTGCTGGACCCTCACCCAACTCCGGTGATCCCTTCGTCCGCCATTCTTCCAACGCCCGAAAGACGAATTCACTTTCCGGACGACTCGGCCGACAACCCGACTCTACCATGTACTGCGCTTCTGAGGACAAGTCAAGGAGACTGTACCAGACTGTTTTTTATTCAAGCCATCTCAGTCTGCCGACGCTTCAGTCGTCAACCGGGGCCTGAAGACGGGGTTTGGCTTCGCCCTTCGGGACGAGGACTCCAAACCTCGCAACCTCCTTGTCAATCTACAACCCATCTGACGTGCCTCCTCCAAAAAGAAGGCTCCCTCCTCGGCAAAGGTGACCCCCTCACCCTCGACAAGGAACCACCAGCCCCACGTCCCGGCCGTGAAAGTAGTTTCTTTCACCCTCTCAGGGACGGCGCCACAAACCCACACAATTTTGACACGTACTCCGAATGCGAATTTCTCTGCGGGGCGATCAAGATGGACTTCGGCGCTGCTCTCTCCATCCCCAAGAAAGCGGAAATCCCGACAAATGCCTTCGGCTGAGCCTTCTAGCCGCTTCTCAGGCCAACGTCCTCAACACAGCTGTCAACGCCTTGTGTGAGAAGCTCTCCGCGGACGCAAGCCCTGAAGAGATACGCAACCTTTCGTCCCTGATCTCTCAGCTCTTCCAGAAAGCAAGCTTCGCTACCTATCACTCCTTAAATTGGGCGTCCAGAGCCCTTTACGACAATACCCTCCTTCTCCGAGAGATAGCCCTTTCGTCTGCAAACAACCTAAACGTCTCCACGCGGCATCGTCTCCGCAACCAACCCATTCACGAGTCGGACACTTTCTTCCGTGGGCTCATTCCTACCCTAGCCCCACACTTGGACATTTCAAGGAAACCAAAACCACAAAAACACAACCTTTCGTCCAACCGTTCCTTCCAAAGGAACAAACAACTCAACTCCCGCCCTCCGCCGGACGACTGGAACAAGGCCACACCCACATCGTCCTCAGTCCGAACGAATGAAGCCTCCTCCTTTCAGCCGAGATATCAACAACCTTTTCGGCCCGACCCTCCTCGGTCCTGCTCCTGTCAACGCAACCAGCAGAAGCGAGCCGCAACTCCCGTCCGTCGAAGCCGTCAGTCGTCACCAAGGGGCAGGAGCTCCGTTCGGAAAAACCAACAATGACGCCTCCCGCCTTTCCTGCCTTCCGGTTGGCGCAAGACTACGCCACTTCTTTCCAGCCTGGCAAGAACTCACCCACAACACAGACGTCCTTTCTATCATCAAACATGGCTTTCAGCCGACACTCCCAGTTCAACCACCGTTAAAAACCTCCCCTCCGTGGAAGTTCTCCCCACCGATCACAGAATCCCTTTCGTTCGAAGTATCGAAACTCCTGCGGAAGGACGCAATCAAGGTATGCCACAAGCCGGGACCAGGCTTTTACAGCTCCATATTCACCCAACCAAAGAAGTCAGGAGGCTCTCGTCTGATTTCAACATGAAACCTCTCAACAAATACATCCACAACGAACACTTCAAGATGGAAACTCTCGAGTCCATTCGCCTTTCGTTCAAACAGAACGACTGAACAGTCTCGATCGACCTGGAAGACGCCTACCTCCATGTCCCCCTTCATCCATCAATTCCGCTTTATTTACGACCGAAAGGTCTACGAATTCTGCTGCCTCCCTTTCGGGCTAAATGCAGCCCCAAGAATCAACACGATGATGTTAAAACCAATCCTGGCAAAACTTCACCAACACCAAATCCAAGCCAGTGCTTACCTAGACGACTGGGCCCTCAACAACCCGGACCCCCACACCCTGGAACTCAACAGAGACAGGACCATCTCCCTGTTAAACCATCTCGGCTTCGGAGTGAACTACGCAAAGTCACGCCTTTCACCCGCACAAACGGCATTCCTCGGGGCATCATTCAATCTACTATCGGCAAAAATCTCGCCCTCGCCGGATCGAATCGAGGACCTCCTTCAACATGTCCGACTTTTTCGCAAGCAAACAAACTTCACTCCCCGTGAATGAAACTCCCTCATCGGAAAGATGGACGTTATGGCGAACCTCGTTCTCTACGGCCGATGGATGGTCAGACTCCTTCACCACCATCGCATAGACTACTGGTCGATCAACCAAATACAGCCCGACAAACCAAGCCCGTTCAACAACAACTTCCCCTTTGAAACTCTCCTATGGTGGTCCAACGTTACAAACCTCACGAAGTCACTACCCTTTCACGAACCGTAAGACGTCAACAGTGAGCTTCCTTGAAGCCAAGAAACGCGACATACGCGCCGCGTCTCACAACATATCCCCCACTCGCGTTCTGGCTTCATGAACAGAGTGAGGACCTTCTTCCTCCTTAGTGGGTTGCCTGACTCTCCTTTGAGTCAGACGCTCCTTGTCGAGATCTTTCCTTTCTTCTCAACCTGTTAGACTTGGACTTTTCTTGGATTTTCTTGACTTCCTCGTCAAAAGTGTCCATCTGGTTGACCATCTCGTCGCGTTCGTCTGGTGATGCCACCAACCATCTGTCCATATAGTCGTCATGGTTCACCCTCTGAAGCATCACTCCGTCTCGTTCGAACCACTAGATTTTTAATCGGTTGTACTGCCCTACAACTTGCTTTGATGAGCGTAGAGTCGACCTCCTCTGCGGTGTGACTCCTTCTTCAAACTCCCTGCGTGCAGTTTGTATTGCCCTCTCCACAGTCTCCTGGAACTGGTCATAAACCGCAGGTTCCTCCACTGCCACTCGATCAGTTGGAGCGGCCTGTGGGCCGGGCATCACTGGCACTTGAACTGGAGCTTGTTGTGGTGGTGGCACATTCACAATTGCTTGAGCAGTTTGCGTGACTTTTCTTTCCTCAATCATATCGAGGCTTGGGCTCGGATCCATCCCTCTACAGGAATCCCTAGGGGTGTCCCAACCTTGCGTCACGTACTTCATATCGCTCAAGTCCATTTCAGTGTTTGTCTGGTAGCAAACATTTTCTTCGAACCTTACGTCCCGACTCTCTACTACCTTGCGTAGCTCGGGTACCCACAGTCTGTAGTCACTTCTCCCTACGTCATATCCCACCAGATATCCAACCCTGGACCTAGCGTCCAACTTGTTCTGTGCGGGCTCAACAATTTTTACGTAGGCTTTGCATCCAAGACTCCTAAACCTTGATACGTCGTTTATGTGGCCTTGCCAGCTGTGTATGGGGGATTCGACTGCTAGTCTTCCCACTCCTGCATTACGCAAGTAGCATACCGTCCGTACAACTTCTCCCTACAGGAACTTTGGGATACCACCCTCCACTAACGTTGTACGGACTTTCTCCATTAATGTGCGATTCAGTCGTTCTGCGGCTCCATTTTCTTGTGGAGAATAGGGGTGTGTCTTAGATGCTTAATGCCATTCTCTTCTAAATAGGCTTCGAAGAATCGTCCACAAAATTCTCCTCCATTGTTCGATCGGACGCCTTTCATCCTTTGCCCAGTCTCGGCTTCCACTTCAGTTTTCCAAGCCTTGAACTTTTCGAACACATCACTCTTCTTTTTCAACAGGATTACCCACGCTCGCCTCGTGTGGTCATCGATGAAGCTCAGATAGTACCTCTCCCCATTCAACGTAGCCACAGGCATTGGTTCGCAAACTTGAGTGTGGATTAGCCCTAGTCTAGAGCTCGCTCTCTTGACTTTTCTAGCCTTGAATGGTAGTCTTGGAAAACGTTCGACCTGGCATGCATCACATTTCTGAATTGGACGACGAATGTTGGCATCTTCTAGGCCACGAACTAATTCCTGTCTCTGCATACGTTTTATTAGTTCATAAGGCATATGACCTAGCCTTTCATGCCACCGGTGGAAATCGTTTCTTTCCGAACTTCTTTCTTCCCCCACAATCGATTCCTCACTCGAATTGATTTCTCTTCGTCCAAGATTTCTTTTCCCTTCTTGCATGTTTAATTTCTTTACTTGATGTTTCTGTGATGGTCCCTTTAATGGTGTCTCGACATCCAGAGGATACAGATTATCCCATCGTCTGTTAATGTCCAGCATGAGTCTCCCATTAGGGTCTTCCACCGTACATCAGTCATCCGGGAACGACACTCTACACTTTGCCTTTTGTAGAATTCCAACGGATACAACATTATCCTTTAATGTTGGTACGTGGTAAGCTTTTGGAAATTCAATGATCTTTCCTTCTATCTCCATCAGTACAGTCCCTACCCCTGTGACCTGTGCAGGGGTATCATCGGCTGTCAATGCATACTTATTGCTCATGACCTTGTGATTAGTGAAGTCATTCCTGTCATTTGCCATCACCACCGAGGCTCCCGCGTCAATAATCCACTCGTTCTGGTCCTTGGGATTTTTCTTCGATGACTGCATTGCTACCTTCGATATCCTGAACCACAGGTTTGAGTTGCGTTGGTCTGACCTCTTATTCTTGTTGTCCTGCGATGACTCACTGTCGCTTGACTTGCTCCTGTTGTTTCGCCGCTGCAAACAATCTCGAGCGTAATGGCCTCTTTTGTTACAGGCGTAACACTTGACACGTCCTTTGCCGCTCTCTGTGAATATTATTCTTCTTAGTCTTCTTTTGCTTCACAACTAATGTGCACTTCTCCTCGTCATCCACTACACTCGGGCGATCCCACCTTGAAGATCTGCGCTCGTCTTCTAACAAGAAGTTTTCTATGTAGTCGGGATTGAAGTTTGCTGCGTCAAGAGAATCTGTTGCTCTAAGAACGTCATTATATTCGGCTGGTAAACCACACAACATCAATAACGTGACAAACTCTTCGGATATTGTAGGACACTGTGTCATCTTGGCCACCCTAACTAAATCTCTCATTCTAGTCAAATAGTCAGACAGTCTTTCATTAGAACTAATTAGGTCCTTAAATGCAGTAATCTTCCTCATCCGTGTGACAGCGGCATACTTTGTTTTTAAGTCATCCCACAGCTTTTTCGGTTCCACTACGTCTCTGTAGTTCCGCTGTATTGACTGCTGCAACGTGATGAAGAGCACTTGCAAACACTTCGTATTTTCTTCTTCATACTTCGGCAAATTTGCATCCCCAGCTGCAGGTTTAGTAGCTGTACCACTAGCATACTTCCATAAGCCTTTTTCCTTAAGTAACAGCTCCGTTGAGAAGGACCAATCGAAGTAGTTTTGCCCATTGAACCTCTCTATTCCGGAAGCATGGGTGTTGTTTACTTCTGCGTGTCCCGCCATTTTTCTTGCTTCCGTTTTCGGGTTTTCCCAACGCTTGGCATCCGTCAGAATAAAAACATTGATTTCACTTATTATTGCCTTTTGGCAAAATAATAACGTATTATTTCTCTTCAAAATTAATAGTGAACAATCTTCAACAACATTTTATCTGCGTTTCAGTCGTCTTGAAAACCGAAACTGGCCGTTGACGCTCAACTACACGAATAGTGTTAAAAACCAAGATGGCGGCTCACGTACACAAGCATCGGCGCTCCGAATACGAATTCAAAATTCCAAGCCATTTTTAATCGTTTCCCCTACGAGCTCTATTCCCCTCGTAGAAATCGCTTAGTTACGTTTCAACTACGTGAACGTGAAGTGAACGATGGCCTTCATAAGTGAAGGAGCAGAGTTATCTGAATATTTTTCCAGTGAACGAGGATATAACGTACGCAACTAGCGATCGGGAATAAAGAGCGGGAAAGATTAATGGCTTACCTGTAGGTCCACACGTAGCAGTCCTCTTCCGAAAAATCGTTCCACAGATCGACTGGAGATCAGCTTAATCATGACCGCATGCGAGCCGTAGGGCTACGAGGGATATTCCTTGAATCTTTCGGGAGCTCTTCTCAGCGACGTCCGTCGGCCGTGCTTGCTGACTGTCAGAGAGTGAGAAGCGCTTGACGTGATCGGGCGCTTCAACATTGTTGCCGTAAGACGTCAACAGTGAGCTTCCTTGAAGCCAAGAAACGCGACATACGCGCCGCGTCTCACAACAAAAAACACAACCTTTCGTCCAACCGTTCAAACTTCTTCCACAAGTCTTTCAAAAAATAGAAGAAAGTCAGAGCCTATTCCTCCTAATAGCCCCCCCCCCCCCCTCTGGCCCATCGCCTCGAAAGCAACCAGAGACTCTACCAAACGCATGTATGACAGCCACTGGTCCAAATGGATTTATTGATGTATCTCAAAACACATTAATCCAATCGACCCCCCTTTACCCGACCTCCTGAAGTTTTTTACCGACTTGTTCAACATCGACAAACTAAGAGGCTCAACAATCCTTGTCTATCGCTCAGCCCTAAACTCGGTCTTCAAAGCAGCCAACAAGACCAAATTGCTTGATGACTATCGCATCTCAGCTCTACTATGATCATTTGAAAACGAACGTCCAACAACCTGACGGACCGTAACCAACTGGGACCTATCCCTTGTCTTACGATCCCTAATGGAAGACCCATACGAACCAATGCAGGATAGCTGTCTTCATCTCATGACCCGGAAAACTGTTTTCCTTGTAACCCTGGCAGCCAGTCGTACGATGTTCCGAAATCCAAGCTCTCTCAGCAGACCCCGCTTACTGCATTTTCGGACCAAACTTCTCTTCTATAATGCCATTCCCAAGAGCATCCTTCAGAGCAAAGACACAAAAACCATCTGAACCATCAAAACCAATTACGTTTCCGGCCCTATCCAACATTGTAGGCAACGAACCAGATCATCTCCTCTGTCCAGTCAGAGCACTATGCTTTTACCTAGCCCGCACACAACACGAGGACATCCGTAGAGGCAGAAACCAACTATTCCTCCCAGTTGACGCTCAAGTCGGGGAAACCTCAGCCGCTATAATATCCTGGTGATTAAAGAAGACAATCGAGGCAGCTTACGACAAACAAAACATGAGTAAGAGCATGAGGGTGATGGCACATGAGGTAAGAGCAATCTCCACATCATGGGCCCACCACAATGCCATCCCGATCAAAGAAATCCTGGCAGCAGCATCCTGGCGCCATCATTCAACCTTCACCTCCCACTACCTAAGGGACATGTCAAGGGAAGAAACAGGACTACACAGGACCAATCGCCGCAGCCAGAACCGTGGTCAAGCCCCCCTTAAGCACTCAGAACGAAGCAGAAGCAAGCCATCCATGAAGGAAGCAAGCCCATCCAGACGAAAGCAAGATCCACAAACAACGGTCCTTTTCAGAACCACCAATCGCTACGAAAAGAGATCCAAATTCCTGTTTCCTCATTGTTCTGCATAAAGTGCGAAATTTTTCTCTTCCAGATAAAAAATGTTTTGGGGGAAAAGCCTGCTTGCATTCCCAGGGTGCCCGTCAAGGCGGTGCCCGCCACCAAATTTTGACGAGGTCTCCTGTTAATGCTAAATTAACAGGTTAACATGTTTTGGCAATAAAAAAAAAGAACATTTTGCCGGCCCGCCGCCAGGCCGGCTAAAAATGGTTTCTTTTTGCCTAAAACGTACTTAGCGTAACTCCCGCCCTACCTCCCCTCTCGAGTCACCGCCTGACATATTGAGAGTAAAATGAATGCTGAAAGCGTCCACGCTCTCGCTTTTATAAGGGAGGACTGCGCTGCACATGCGCAGTGGGATATGCAAGCAGGCGCCTGTGCACCAGAAGGAACCTCCAGCGGAACATCACATTGGGACAGTGTAATGCTAAATTAACAGGTTAAGTATGTTTTAGGCAAAAAGAAACCATTTTTTAGCCGGCCTGGCTGGGGGCCGGCAA